>JAZHYW010014269.1:0-28167 GCA_037355805.1 Ixodes ricinus
CACGAAGAGCGCAGACAAAAAGCATCCGCGAGCGTAATTCAGATATGTCTGCTGCTCGCGTTCGTCCGTGGAAGCCAGGGCTGTCTGTCGTAGCAAACATGCTTGCTCTCTTGCTTCAACGGAGTCGCATACGTTTTGTGAATTAAAGTGTAAAAGGTCGTCCCGAAAGGTTCAGACATCTGGGCCGTTTCTCTAAACCATGCTTTGGGTGCATGAGGACCCGTTTGTAAACAAATGTCCCCGTACGAAAATCTCAGATCGTAGCGGTTCAGTACGGATCCGCGCGGTTTTAAACTTGCGGAAAGTTCTGATCCGCGCGATTCTGTGTGTAACCACTCGGATCCAGTGAGACGCAACGCACTGGAATCGCACGGTGAAGGGTCGGTTTGATCCGCTCCCCTCGGGTCTTTCGGGATCGTTCGCTTGGCTACGCCCGAATTTTTTTTCTTTTACAATAGTTAGTCTTCAATTGGCTTTTCCCTACAAATTACCACTTGATCATAAGATCCAATTCATTTTATTTGAATTGGCTTTAGGTCCTGCGGTGCTAACGCGGGAGCGGACGCCAGGGGACTATTATTTTACAATCTTTTAATCGAGCCCCGACCTCAAAATCTGTTCCAGTAGGGTCTGCTCCCAGCCAGCGGGCGCGCACATGCGTGACTGGAGGAGGGGAGGAAGGGGTCTTTGGGGGGGGGGGGGGGGGGGTCCGGCGGGGAACTGCGGTCCCTCGCGGGTCACGTTTTAGGGACAGGCGCATCCGCTACGCAGGCTCTGCGAGCGGGCGTTCTCCGCTCGCGCCTGTCTTTGTCTGTGGCAGTCGACGGCAGCGCTGGCAGCGCTTTGAGAGTTTAGTTTTTTCTTCGCTCTTGTCGGACTGTCGGCCGGCGCTCGGCCGGCGGCGACGTTCGCGCTGCGGGCGCACGGATACTGACGCGTCCATCGTTGCCCTGGGTGGATACCTACTGACCTCGGCTTTGAATCTTTATATAGTGTACAAGCTGCCGACCCATGGCATTTCGGCTCCGCATCTGAATGCGCTGGTGTGCTTGGTGACAAAACGTGAACAACTCGGATACCGCTTGCCCGCCGGAACTTTCCGATGCACCCAACACTGGATACTGTGCTTGTGCGTGCTGTGTGTGTGTTCCGTGCACCGTGTTTGGTGATGACGCCTGGACGACCATGTGCGCCGCCGGAATTTTCGCTGCGCTCACCACTGGACTCTACAAAATAATTTCTGTGTTACGCATAGCCGTTACAACCGAGAGATCGTCGCAATATCAGACCCAGTCCGCCTGGGTCTGATATCGCGACGATCTCTCGGTTGCTAACAGCTAAGGACATGCATAGCACGAAATTATTTTATAGAGTCCAGTGTTGAGCGCAGCAGAATTCCGGCGGTGTACAACCTGGGTCTAAAATTGGGGCTGGAAATGCGCGGTTCTAGGGTGGATACGAACTTGTGCCCCAATTTCGGGTCGAGGCGGAACCGGCATTTTTCATTGCAGCCTGTATCTGACATTTTCGTATGGGTTCCTTTTACCTGAAAAACGCAAATTTGGAAGGTACATTCCATCAAAGACCACCACATACGTAATTTGGGACATTCCATCAGTGGCAGTCAGATGTCATCTGATGTACCATCAGGGCACGTTCCACCAGGGCTGCTGACTGGCAGTCAGACGTCATCTGATGGGCCATCAGGGCACGTTTCACCAGGGCAGCTGACTGGCAGTCAGTGTCCCCAAATTACGTATCTTGATGGAATATTCAATACGGTTACTTTTGGTTAAAAGTATTCTATTGGATGTCCTGATTACTTGACACAAAAAACAATTCACCACTATTCGAGAAAGTAATGATTTCGTTTCAGATTGCTTCAGAGTTCCAAAACGGCATATTTGTATGCCGGTTTGAAAACGAGCCTTCGAAACACTTTAACGTGCTGTGTCCGGAGTCCTTTCTGTAGACTACGCGCTATACGATCCCCGCCGATCCTATAGTACGGACGACATCCTTGTTGATTTTGTCCCCAGCTGAAAACACTGTGGTTCACCTGAGCCTGACGGTAATTCGCCCTGCGGAGGATGGAAGTCATATGCGCAGCCACGGTGCTACCAGCTGTGTTTAGACCCACGTGCCGAAACGGTAAGGAACTGCGGTAACACGAAAAAGATACACAATATCGTAGCTGCAACGCTTCCATGCCCTCTCCGTAAATTCAGCAAAAAGATCAACATAGCTTTGATATTGCTGCGCGCGCACCTCGACAAGCCGGAAGCGCGCTCGTGGCCTAACGGTTGTAGCGCTTGCTTTCCCCACAAAAAGCGAAGGTTCGATGCCTTTCCGTGGCTACAGAATTTTGTTGGCTCTGTAATGTTATGTTCGGGTAAATTCGAGAGCAGTGTTGCTTGTTCGAGGTCAGAATGTTCTACACGCCGAATCTTTTAGACCGATTGTTTCAGAAGCTCATGTGTGTACGAAAGGGGCTCCGCGTGGCAACCCAGAGTCCATGACGCACGAGGACACAGCGCACCCGTAACAAACACTAGGACAACGTTCACAGTCACACCAAAAGAAAGAAAGGGACACTTACACAGCGCTGACTTCAACTCTTTGTATATTCCCGCCTTTTTCTCTTCTTTCACGTCTAATGCATAACCTAGGCCTCATCTTTTTCTTTCTTTGCTGAAGGTTAACTGTAAAGGTTTTAAGCTAGAAATTGAAAATTAAAAATTAAAAATTAAAAATTAAAAATTACTGTAGATCAATGATGCAAAGCTAAGTAATCCAGCTCTTTTTGTGACAGCGCTATAGATGGCTTGCTAATACACCTGCCGTTTTGCCTGGCAATGTTCTCCGCTTCTATTATTTCCCTTGTGAGCTGGTCTCGGCTCCTTGCCAACACCACACACTTGTCAAGTTCCGCTGTGCACCCACAGTCCCGAATGTGTATGCCAACATGTCCAGAGTTCTTGTTGATGGTGGCCAAGTTGTGTTCTCTAAGGCGGTGGTTTAAACACCTACCCGTCTGTCCGATATATGTTCTTCCACAGGACAGGGGGAAGGAGTAGACCACATTTTCAGTACATCGAACGAACTTATTTCTGTGATTCGTTGTGCAGGACGTCGGTGTCCTTGAAGGAGTGTTTACCCTCTTGCACAGGCTGTAGAGCTTGTTCGGAGCGGAGAAAATAACGTCCGTGCTTACTTTGTTTGCTATTTTCTTGAGGCCATGAGAAAAATGATGGAGATATGGCACAATCACTGGTCTTTTTGCCCTGTCCCGATGACTTTTCTTAAATCGTTCATCATGCTTAAATTCTCTGAAAAGTCCTTCCGCCACTGATGTTAACAAGGATGGTGGATAACCTGCGCATTTTAATCGCGACACTTGCCCATCAAAGCTCCTTTGGATGGAATGGAAGCATGACTTCGTAAGAGAGTTCTTAAGGCACAACCGCGCTATGCCTCTCTTTACGAGTTTTGAATGCGCGGAGTTGAATGGCAGAAGTGGCTTCTTTCCCCTTGGCTCGTAAGTCCAGCACGTATGGTACGGTGACGTACAAAGACGAAGATCTAAGAATCGCAAACTTCTTTCACTTGGAAGTTCGTGGGTAATCTCCAATGGGTTCATGCACCTTTTGAAACTGTCGAGAATGTCTGGTACCAAGGCTGTCAGATTTTGGTCATCGGTGGCGAGGACAATTAAATAATCATCGACATATCTGAATACTTTTTTAACTATTGACGCGTCGAGAGTTAGGTTTAAATTCCTGTCAAGGTGTGCAAGATACAGGTCACTGAGGATAGGTGCAATGCACGAACCAATACACACCCCTCTCTTCTGCAGATACGTATGTCCATCCCAAGTGGCGAAGGTAGATTTTAGATAGATGTCAATTAAGTTTAAGAAGTTGCTTTGGGATAGGCCTGCCGCATTCTGAAAGGCAGTGATGCCATATGTGTCTATGCAGTCCTCGATACACCTTAGGAGATGGGGTTGGGGCAAGGAATAGTAGAGATCCTTAATATCGATGGAGAATGCTCTTAGATCTTGGTCGCTTTTTTGATCGAAGAAGCTGATGACGTCATAAGAGCTATGAATCAAGTAAGGATCATCGATGACTAGCAGCTTCAGTCTTTCTTGCAAATATACACCTACCGACTTCTGCCAAGTTTCCCTTTCTGAAATTATTACTCGAAGAGGGCATTCCGGTTTATGAGTTTTGGCGCTGAAGAATAATTGTAGGCTCAAGTTTTTGCTGCGTTCAATTCTGGAGCAAAGTTGATTCAAATTCTGTGAATGACAAAACGTTTTTGCTACCCGTTTCACTTTTTCCAGGGAGATCTCGTCGTGGCTGCTGAAGACAGATTCGACCGCTGTTAAAGCTTTTTCTCCGAACGTCTCCTTTTGCATAAGCACAAAACCGCCTTCTTTGTCAGCTGGCATAAGTGTCAGTGAGTGTTCTTTTAGGTATGCTTCTACTCTCTTGATAGGCAGAGGTGCAGCTGATGGCTTGTAACGAACAAGCAGGTCCACTCCCTCGGAGGTGCATCGATCTATCTCGGTCTCTGGAGCTCGTCGTGACACTTGCCTAATGATGGAGAGTAGCTCCGGTGCCGTCTTCTTGGGTTCCACTGCAAACTTGGGGCCCAAGCTTAGAACGTGCCTCACAGAACTTGGTATATCAATGTCCCCTATCGTGTGTACTGGGTTACTTGAAGTCGTTTCTTTCTTGGGTCTGGTGGTCCGGAGATGCCTTAACGTGAGTTTCCATAGATGTTCAGTCGTACATTCCGTTAATGAGGCGTAAGTTTGCCATATTCTTCTGCTAGAAGAAAGAGTGGTGTCTTCATGCAGTAGTGAGAACAGGCTATTTCGATAGTGCCGTGCCTGCCTATGCCACTCGGCCTGGAGTATTTACACACAACTTGGCCACCATCAACAAGAACTCTGGACATGTTGGCATACACATTCGGGACTGTGGGTGCACAGCGGAACTTGACAAGTGTGTGGTGTTGGCAAGGAGCCGAGACCAGCTCACAAGGGAAATAATAGAAGCGGAGAACATTGCCAGGCAAAACGGCAGGTGTATTAGCAAACCATCTATAGCGCTGTCACAAAAAGAGCTGGATTACTTAGCTTTGCATCATTGATCTACAGTAATTTTTAATTTTTAATTTTAATTTTCAATTTCTAGCTTAAAACCTTTACAGTTAACCTTCAGCAAAGAAAGAAAAAGATGAGGCCTAGGTTATGCATTAGACGTGAAAGAAGAGAAAAAGGCGGGAATATACAAAGAGTTGAAGTCAGCGCTGTGTAAGTGTCCCTTTCTTTCTTTTGGTGTGACTGTGAACGTTGTCCTAGTGTTTGTTACGGGTGCGCTGTGTCCTCGTGCGTCATGAACTACCAACTCGCCCGAACTTCCGTTTTAACCCAGAGTCAGTCTTGTCCAGCGTTCGATCCTGCTGTTACGCAGCCATCGACGCCCGCGACAGCTCTATTGTTAAGTTCTGTTGCCTTCTCGTATTTGGGCACAAATTCGCCCCATTAAACGTGTAGTTGTTTGTTTTTGTCGCCTCATTCATTGTCATTCGTGACATTTTGGTGGAGGTGCGAGGTGTTGCTATGTATGCTCTGTAAAGCGTACACCTCCAAAGACATCCCGGCCAAGTCAGGTGCTAAGCCCCGGAAGACTACCATTCGCAGAAGACGCCGAAGTCAGAGCAAGCCGCTGTACCAAATGCCGATCCCCGGAATTCAGACCCCTGCCGCAAAAACCAAAGTAATAGACCACGACGATGATTACTTCACCCGCCGTTGTCCCACCCGTCACTACCCGTACCCCCGCGTCCTTCCACTGATAAGCTCAATGAAGACATCGGGGACTGGCTACACCAATACGAGCGTGTGGCTCAAGCACAACCGATGGACGGAAGGAAAGCGTCTACCGTTCCTTCGAGAGCGAATTAGAGACTCTCTACTTCGCTCTCGAAGGAACGACCGGGCACTGGTTCAAAAACTGCGAAACTTCTCTCGGCCTTGTTGTCCGCTTGTAAAGATGAACCGAGACGGACTTTCACCAACCAATACCACACGGGGAGAGGGCCAAGGTCCTTCTGCGGATGGGGACCCCCGGCGTCAATGAGACAATCACCAGTTTCGTCGAGGATATTCTTCACCTGCTCGCTCACGCCGACCCTCAAGCCATCGATGGAACAAAGCTCCGGATCCTGATGCGAGGTAAAAATATTACATCTTCGGAGGCCTCGTCCGCAACCCACCAACCACCATCGAGCCCCTCGTCAAGGAGGCCAACAACATCAATCTCGCCCTCCAAGCGCGAGCTTTTCACTATCAAAGACATGCAGGTGTCGCTGCAATCACCCTGTTTTGCAGCAAAACCTCCCCTGTAACTCCGGACACACGCGAAATTATCCGGGACGTCGTCCGTGAGGAACTCAGCAGGTTGCTGCCATCCTCGAGTCGTTCAACGGCGCTCCTCATCGCCGAGGTTGTGCGCGAGGAAGTCAAACGGGCATTTCATATTGAAATTCCCATCAACGTGACGAAGCCAGAAGAACCGGAAGTGAGCTACGCCGCCAAGGCCCGACGACCGCCGCAAGCTCCCCGCCAGGCCCCGGCATCACCCCGAAGAGACGGCTTAATGCCACGGTGTTATCAGCGTCGGAAAGAACAAGCCCAGCACGTCCACCCGGAAAGCCATTCGCCGAGAAAGTCCGACGTATGGCGAACGGCCGACCGACGCCCGGTCTGCTTCCACTGCGGAGACGCCGACCACATCTACCACGGCTGCCCTAATCGTCGACTTGGGCTGCGAGGTTTTCATCCAAGCAGGGGAGCAAAAGTTCCTCCGTCGCCTGCATCTCATTATGGCGCCCACGAATCGAGCAAATCAGAACTCAATAAGGCTTAACGAGAACACGAAGTCTATTGTACGGAGCGAGAGGAGCAGCAAATAAAAACGTAACATAGAGCCTTCCGCGAACTGTACTGCATCCTTTCGAAACTTGCGTTTCGAAAGCATGCAGTCACTGAGTCGTCTCATTGTCAGCACTGCGATGTTAAACGAGACAACCGGCACCCAGTTCGCGCACTTTGTCTTACCTTTGCTATTCCTCGAGCCACAATTCCTTCGTCAACCGTAGCTTCAACCGCACATCACGAAGGAGTGGTAAACCATTTGCCCGCAAAACCAAAAGCCGCTCTCAAAAAAGCAAATCCGAAGCAGCCTCTTGGCTCGTTTCAGCACGGTAACACTGAAATAACGAAATTATGACGTAGCCGCGTAGTGCGCGTAGCGTAAAAGGTGGTTAAATTGCTTGCCACCAGATGGCACGGTCAAACAGAGTGATCGCAAGTAGCTAGGCTAGATGGCGCAAGTTACAACCCAAATCATGTTCTACAAAAATATTTTATTTTTCACGCCCCCCAAACGCTTCGGTACCCTCTATTACACACAGGTAGACACATTACGCGCGTACGACAGCACAAGCATCAGCTGAATGTACATACAGCACATACATATACATTCAAACATTATTACAACACACTAACCCGATCACTACTCGCGAGCTCAGCGTTTCCGTCTTTTATGCTGGTCGTTTTGAACGTACAACATTTTTCGGTGACCCCTAAGCAATAAAAAACATTCCCAGCATGTTGATTTTGTTCCAGCAATGTCATACATCTGAGAGTATTTTAATGGCTCAGGGGATGAAACTCTTATAAAAAAATAAAACGCTCTATCATGCCGTAATTATGTGAAAGCCAATATATCGAGCCGCTCCAATGCGGTTCCAAGCCATGGGTTTGTTTCCCCGCACGGCACTTCCTAGCCAGTATTTCTATTGTAGTGTTTGTTTTTCTCTTTGTGCTGTTCGCGCACGGCTGCAATTGCCGTCTTGAATTAATCTGTCTAGAGCGGATATTCACTCAGCTGGAAGCGATGCTTTTACGGGCAGACAGATCGCTTTTCGATCCACTTGAATGCAGCCAAAGCCGCGGCCTGCGGCAGGTGGCGAGCCTCGAAAACGTCTAGCGCTCATCCCAGCGCGCCACTTGGAGGCCAGTTTCTCCGGGAACCGTAGTGTATTTAAACAGCAAAATAAAGGATGGATTTTTTTATTTTACCTGTTTTTTTTAATGGTAAAATTCCATTGTAAATATGCGCACATTCCGTCATTATTTCGTACTGTTCAGTCTTTTCCCCAGAGCGCAATCGCTCTCGGGGACCGACAGTCACATTGGCCACTGTACGATAGGAGCTTATTGTTCAGACCAGCATTTCCAACATGATTATCCGCACGTCGATCGACCTGCACCTAATTTATCAAGTGGTCTTAAACTCATGTAAAGCGGAACGTCAACCTGCGACACCCGCCCCTCCGATCACGGCCCGACCAGCGGGTTCAATGCCCGACAGTTTACGTCATCTTGTCTTGTTGTTACACCACTGATACGCGAACACACGGTCACATCGGCGATAATTCTAGTCTTCTGTTCACTACGCACAACACTGCCATCCCGATGTTGCTGCTATGTTGCTGACACGCCGAAATACAAAACCACGTTGAACGTCGGTTGGCACTCGGCACGGGAAAAACAGAACCGAACTCAGCACGGAAGGCATCCAGGCAGCCGGCAGGAGAAACCTGACTGCCTTGGACACAGTTCCTGCGATTTCCATAACGTCGGAAACGTCGATACAGTTCCGCGTGGTTCCGCTACTGTAGTTCAGCGTAGGTCCCGCAATCCAGAGGCGACCAGCTTCCCCAGTGTACGTAGCGCTGCTGGCACTGCTCCGGAACTTCGCTGTTTCAAGCGGCTTCGTTTGCTCGTTTGAAAAAATTAGTGTGCGCTGTTGCTGCCAAGCTTTGTCATCAGCAGAACGGATTCTGCTTACTCGGTGGCCGTTCCGATCATCATACCGTCATCGTCCAATGCCGCTGCGGATCTACCCCTGGTGACCATCGCATCAGGTCCACCGACGTCATCAACGCTTCCAGAACCGGCTATAAAGGCAGCGCTGGAACAACGTCGCGCCAGTGGACACGGCAGCATCGACACGAACATGCGGCTAAACCCGCTTTTGTTCTTCGTGCAGGTTGGTTGTTCTGACTCCTCGTACAAAAGCGATAACCTCTTTTTGATGGTGCTGCCGTGTCCCAGTGTTTTTTTCCCGTGTATTGCTGATACCATTGCTTTACTCTTGCAAATGAGCGGTGATATTGAAACCAACCCTGGTCCCACAGTTGAAGAATTGTTAAATCTAGTTTTAGAAAACCAGGCGCAAATGACTAACGACTTAACAACCATCAAAGAAAATCAGAAACGGGCAGAAGAGAAATTCACGCGAATTCACCAAAAACTGGAAAAATTTGAGACCCAACTGACAGCCCTAGAGGCGACAACAAAACAATTATCTGATTGTGGAAACAGAGTTGCTACCGTCGAAAACACAATAGGTGACCTCTTGGATAAGATCGATGACCTAGAAAATAGAAGCCGCCGAAATAATCTCGTCATCTATGGTGTGTCTGAGAGGGTTAGTGAGACAGCAGAATTACTTCGGGATACAGTAGTAAACAAGATTTTCGGTGAAACACTCGGCTTACCAGGTACAACCATAGAAAGAATTCATAGACTTGGACGCAAATCAGATGGCAAAACTAGGCCAGTAATGGTTAAGTTCCTAAATTTCTCAGAGAAGTTGTCAGTTCTTAAAAACTGCCCTAAGCTGAAGGGATCGACAATTTCTGTTTCAGAAGATTTTTCGGTACGTGTTCGCAACATTCGCAAGCAGTTGTGGGAGAGTTCTGAGGAAAATCGAAAAAAAGGCGATAAGGTCAGTTTAATTTATAACAAGTTAAAAATAAATAACACACTCTTTGTCTGGGACAGTGATAAACAGGCACGTGTAGCACTGGCCCATCCCAGACCGTCGCAACAGACATGACAATCAAGGCGGGAGCCCATGGATTCTATTACATTTTTGAACTTGAACGCAAGAAGTCTTATGAATAAGGTTACGGATTTTGAACATGTTTTGCTGTCACGTGACCCACATATCACTGTCGTCACAGAAACGTGGCTACATGCTGAAGTTATTGACTCGGAAATTATTCCCCCAGATTATAAAATAATACGGAAGGACAGAGACACCCGAGGTGGGGGCGTGGCAATAGTTTTGAAAGAAAACTTGCGCTATAACCGAATGCCAGATATCAGTGGCGTTGAGATTTTGTGGATTCGTGTCAGCATTTTTTCCATATCTCTTATCATTGGTGCGTTTTACAGACCACCTAGCAGTGGCAATGATTTTGTAAAAATAAACGACTATCTATCCGAAAATGTACATGCAAATTCTAGAATTATTTTTGCTGGGGATTTTAATCTGCCTAATATAGATTGGGAAAGCACATGGTCAGCGTGTCATATCTCGCAGGCTTTACTAGAGCTGGCCTTCTTTTATGATATGAATCAAATCGTACGCGCTCCCACAAGATTATCCGAAGAAAAAGACTCTATACTCGATTTAATTTTCCTTACCCAGAATTTATGTGAAAGAGTACAAAGTATTGAGGTGCTTGAGGGCATTTCGGATCATCAAATGGTATTGCTTACTTTTTCCACTAATAATACGCCCTGCGACGCACGAAGTCGCAAAGAATATCTCGACTTCTCCAAGGCCGATGATGTCGCTATTATTGACGCTCTAGCGTTCTCTTTTAGTGACTTCTTCAGTGCTTCCAATACACATGAGATCGATGTCAATTTCTTGTGGCAGTTTTTTGAAAATATTGTCCTTGACTGCATTTCAAAGTTTGTGCCAAAAAAGTGAAGTTTACGAATAAAAAAAATCCGTGGATAAATAGAGAAATTATTCAAATGCGCCGTAGACTCTTTAGACTTCGCAAACGATCGAAAGACGCGAACCTCTTTGACGAATTAAACCACAAGCTTAAGGATACAATTAAAGAAGCCAAGCATCGATTCTTTAATGTAACAATGCCCTCCTTTCTCAAGTCCTCGCCTGAGAAATTTTGGCGCTTTATATCGCCCTCTAAACCAAAAGTAAACGAGTTGAATATTGATAATGAAACCGTGGATGACCCCTATTATATTGCTGATGCTTTCAATAAATATTTCACGTCCGTTTTCAGTTTGGATAATGGTCACAGTCCGGTATTTGATGCAATTCGAGAAGACAGCGATTGTGCTAGGAACTGTTTGCCAGATATAACAATTTCGGAGGAAGGTATTCTAAATTATATCTTGAATATTAACGTTAAAAAGGCAGTTGGGCCGGACGGAATTCCCAATGCTTTCCTGAAAAGGTATGCGGAATGGAGCGCTAAGTACTTGACTGTTATATTCAGAAAGTCGCTAGAAACTTGCACTGTACCTTCAAAATGGAAAATAGCAAAAGTGATTCCCATCTTAAAATCCGGTGACTCAATGGTTGTTTCCAATTATCGACCTATTTCCTTGCTCAGTATTTGTAGTAAAATTTTGGAACATATTGTATTTAAACACATATCGGCATATCTGGAGCAAAATAAATTTTTTACTAAGGCTCAACATGGTTTCCGACAAAAAGTGTCTACCATCACCCAACTGACCGAAACAGTGCACGAGTTCGCGTCGGTAATTAATACTCGAGGACAAACTGACGTTGTATACTTGGACTTTTCAAAAGCGTTCGACCGCGTTCCACATGAGAAGCTACTAACAAAACTGGCGGTTGTCTTAAATAATACTAATATTTTGAGGTGGCTAGAAAGTTATTTGACTATGAGACAACAATTTGTACAATTTGATAGCGCGTGTTCCGGTACTGCTCACGTTACGTCTGGTGTCCCACAAGGATCAGTTCTCGGGCCTTTATTGTTCTTAATATTTGTTAATGATATTGTTTGTGAAATTCCAGTCAAGATAAGATTGTTTGCAGATGATTGTGTTGTTTTTAAGGAAATCAAAAGTCACGGAGACTGTGAAGTATTAAATTCCTCGCTAGAAAGATTGTCTAAATGGTGTGCCGATTGGCAAATGTCGTTGAATTTATCAAAGACTGTTTGTATGTCTATTACTCGCAAGAAAAGTCCTTTACTTTTTAATTATTCTATTGGTAACTATAGCCTTCTTAGAGTTTGCTCATACAAGTATCTGGGTTTGACTATAACATCCGACTTAAGGTGGAACACGCATGTTAGTAACATATGTAGTAGAGCAATGAGTAAGTTGGGTTTTCTTCGCAGGTATATGAAGCATGGCTCCATTGAGACAAAGTTATTATTATATAAAACTCTGGTTAGGCCAATGTTAGAATATGCTAGTGTCATCTGGGATCCCCACACATCATGTTGTATTTCAGAGCTCGAGAGAATTCAGAGATTAGCGGTGCGTTTTGTGTACAATATGTATTCCTCTTATGTGTCCCCCACAAAACTTTGTACTGAGGCGGGCCTGGAAACCCTACAGGAAAGAAGGAGAATGAATCGTCTAAAATTTCTCTACCTTATCGTTAACGACGAGCTTGGAATAGACAAAGATGATTACATTACATTTTTTTGCCCCAGGTCTACTAGGCATTTTCACAGCAGAACAATAAAACCATATAGTTATAAAAATGACGCATTTAAATACTCCTTCTTTCCTCGAACGATTATTGATTGGAATAGTTTGCCACCTGATGTTGTAAATACTACTAGCTTTTTAGATTTTTGTTCCAAGTTATTGCAGCAAGTGCAACCTGTGTGATATTATGTTTCATCCACTCCTGTAACAACCTCGAAAGAGGTTAACAGTATTAATAAAGAAGGAAGAGAAAGAAAGTGGTAAAAACGTCAATGCAACCGAAATGTTTTGCCCGTTTGGACTAGAAGACGGAATTACAGGCGGCCTTCGCTGCCGCCGAAGCTCAATCAACTCAACAACATTTATTTACCAACGTGCGCGACGTGCTCGAAAAACGAAACCGAAAGAAGATGGCGAAGCTTTCTCCCGTCTGCCTGGAGAAGGAGGAAAACGTCTCGTTCCTCCTTTCTTCTCGCGTCCGCTTGGGGCGCGTCAGTAGAAGGAGGAAGACGCGCCGTTGCTACCTTTTCCCTCCATTGTTTCTTAAAGTGCAGGGTCAGGGCCCGGCAGTCGAGGCGGCCGAGGCAGCCGAGTTACGATATGTGGCCGAAGAGGCCGAGGCCCGAAGCCCGCCGCAATCGCAGCTGATAGCAGCCGCCCAGTGTACGTAGTAGTGTCGGCATCGTTTCGAAGCTTAGCGGTTTATGACGGATCTGTTTAAACCTCTTCCCTTATGAATGTCGACAACGCCGCGGCAAAAGAAACGTCTGAAGGACCGACCTCGTCGTCTTGGCCCCTGCGTAAACGGCCGAGATCCAACCTGGGTGCCCAAATCTTGTTTATCAAACAACTCGCTGATGAAGCTTGTAGCAATGATATTTGTATAGTTTTCCGTTGGCGTCGGTGGATAATAAGTGCTTTAATTTTCCTTCCATCGGTCTAGGGTTTGTTTATGCCTGTTTTGGTAAATAAAAAAAATAAAAAAACTTAACGAAAAAAAAAACCGCTCCTTCCAGGGATTGAACATTCGACCACTTGGTCCGCAGTGCGATGTTCTACCCCTGCGCCAACTGAACATGGAGGATCCAGACCTCCTCCTTTCATCCAAACTTCCGTTCCTCCCTTCTCTTGACAACTTGACCTCAACAAGTAGGAACAGTCGCTGTTGCTCTCTTTCTCGTCCTTTTTTTCTTAGAGTGTGTACTGGTTCAAGTGGAAGAAGGCACCGCTCGAGTAATCACCTACGCATGTCAGACACTGTCCAAGATGGAGAGAGTTACTCCACGAATGGAAAATAATGTCTTACGGTCGTGTGGGAAATTACGAAGTTCCGCCCGTACCTGTGCGGGGGTACATCCTGCGTAGTCAGAGACCACCACTCGCTCTGCTGGCTTTCAAACCTCAAGGACCCTTCAGGACGCCTCGCTCGATGGGGTCTCCGACTACAAGCGTTCAACATGACTGTAGTCTAGAAGTCATGCTGCAAGCGCAGAGACGCCGACTGCCTGTCCAGGGCCCCTGTCCAGACACCTTCCGGCAGCAGCGCCGACAATGACGACGAGTGCTTCGTACGAGCAGTGAACAGAGACGACATGGCACGACGTCAACGACACGATCCTGAGCAGCGCGCATTAATTCAGCATCTGGAACGGCCCACGAGTACCGTGCCGCTTGTTTTCTCAACAGCCCTGCCGACCTTCGCCATTGGGCAACGTTGACTCCAAAAGGAAAACTTCGGGGACAACAGTTCGCCGTGGCTGCTGGTTAGCCCAACTGAGAGGCGAGAGATCTTTAAAGCATGTCACGACGACTTGACGTCCGGACACCTTGGTTACAGCCAGGCACTAGCGCGTATTCGTGAAACGTTTTACAGGCCCAAGTTTTCCAAAACCGTCCACTTTTACATCCGATCATGCCACGAGTGCCAGTGACGCTAGAAACCACCGACGAAGCCAGCAGGTATTTTGCAGCCACTTCCTTCGCTAACTGCACCGTTCCAGCGGAACGGAATGGATCTGCTTGGTACTTTTCCGCAGTCAACCCTGGTAAGCCGTCGGATAATCGCCGCCACTGACTATCTTCCGCGGTACGCAGAAACGAAAGCCCTTCCTTCAAGGACTGTTGTTGACGTCGCCAAATGTTTCATCAAGTCCATCGTCCTCCGGCACGGCGCTCCCGATGTTCTGATTACAGATTGCGGATCATCGTTAATGGCACAGCTGACCTAGGAAATCCTTCGGCTCAATCACACCAACCACCGTCGAACTACTGCGTACCATCCACAAACCAATGGGCTGACGGAGCGACTGAACAAGACAATCGTCGGCATGATCTCGATCGACATCAAGCACAAGACGTGGGCCGAGGTGTTGCCCTACGTCACTTTTGCGTACAACACAGCGATTCAAGAATTCACTTTAATGATGCCGTTCCAACTGGTACACGGCCGGACGGTTACCCCGATGCGTGACGCCATGCTGCCTCACGTGCCAACAGACGATGTCAACGACGACGCTCAACTGATCTCTCAAGGGGGATCTGTGGGTGAGTGCTTTAGCAAACACTATCTCGGAGCACTGGAGCGAAAGCTCGCGCTGCAGTGCCCTAGAGTTCAAGGTTCAATCCCCACCCCTGCCCGTTTTGATTTGGATGAGCATCGTGCCGGCGTGTGGTCATGTACAACTACTGCGTGATGCACGTTAAAGACCCCAGGCTACCGGTTGTACAGCTCTACTGAAAAAAAAAGCTTTTGAAATTTAGACGGGTGGCAAACTGGTCGACCCGTTAGAATCAAACGGGTGGTAAACTTGTCGATCCGTTTGGATTGAACGAGTATATGGGATACGCGTACCCGTTTGGAACGATACCCGTTTGATACGGATGCCCCTTTGATACGGGTGCCCCGTTTGATACGGGTGCCCGTTGATAGGTGCCCGTCCAACCTCGCACGTGACCACACGCAGGGTTGGGCAGTATCGCGATAGTATATCAGAAATACATTTCGTATCTGTATTTCTGTATCATGATACATTTTTTTCACCAGTATCTGTATTCCTGTATCGAAGTACATTTAGAATGTTTCTTTGTATCGCGATACAATAATGGTGAAATGTATTTCGATACATTTCTTAAAAAATACTCCCCCCCCCAAAAAAAAAATCTGAACGCATCTTTTTTTATTTTATTTTTTTTAATTGTGAGATATTCGGTCAAGGGGATGCTGGGGCATTGTTACCATGGTGACCGAGGTTCCCTCCGATTCTCCGAACTATTTTTCTATGCGTCCTCTTCTCTCTTCTGAGAGGTGTTGCGTACTCGGAGACTCAAACCAGGTGGCGTGCAAGGAGTGGAGTCAGAGCATCTTCTGCCGCAGGTCCTTAGGTAGGAATTTCTTGAGTCATTGTTTGCTGCCATCCAATGCCCGCGACTAACCGCCTCGCTTGCCTTAGCGTACACAGTATACCCAGCCGGCAAAGCAGAGTCACAGTCCGTTGCAGCACAAGCCTGGCGCTGGTTGACTTGAAATTGATAGAATGACTCACGCAGTGAAGTTCAACACATATTCGAAGGCGTCTGCGGCTGCGCCCGTAATATTGCACGGCTCAAGGGTACGTCATCAGCCGACGTGGACGTGTCCCGCTGCTCTGGTGATCCGAAACCCAGAAAGGATGCGAGACGTGGCCTCGCGGTGCAGACCCAGACTTCGTACACCTGCGACTCGTCTCGAGCTCGCTGTTTCTCGAAGGGCTCGCACCTGTTCCGGCAATACCAGGTCGCAATCCACGAGGCCTCTGTTTGGATGATGTTAGGCAAAACTTGAGAACTGCAATCCATGCGTCGGTGGCGGAGGGTCGGCAGGAAGGACCATAACAACAGGGATGCCACCGTATCATTTTTTCAGCCGTAGCAGAGGATAAGGCATGTGTTCCAGAATGTTTCAGGTGGTTCACTATTCTCCAAAATTCCAAATGCGCCTGCATGATCTTCAACGAGGTAACCTACAACGAAAGTACGTATTGTCCTTTCATAGATCAACTTGGTAAAGTTTCATGGTCAAGACCACGCCTACAGATCAAGAATGCCTGTTCATTCCACCGTTACATCATGTGATCAATGTTGACAGGGCCGTCCTTATTGGACAGGGGTGATGTGACGTTTTGATGGGATTAAGGATGACATATAACTTATTTAGAGGTCGAAGTCTTTTCGCACCCTTCGTCAGACAGACAGGATGTCAAGGAAGCGACCGCGGACAGTCCTTAATGGAACTTTTTTAAGCCCATTGAAAACTTTTTGTCGTCTGAAACCACTACCTTCAAGGCAAAGTGCCAAGCCTACGGGAAAGTAATTCGCCGGGATCAAAAACGTTCACTTCCAACTTCAAGCTTCATCTCAATTGGCGGCTCAAACAAATTCGAAAAATGTTTGCAGTATCAGCATTTCTGTATCTGTATTTCTGCCCTCCCTAAAATGTATTCCTGTATTTGTATTTCCAAATACTTGTTGCCTCTATTTAAAATGTATTTCCGATACGTATCGAGATACACTTTTTCAGATATGTTTCAGTATCAGTATTTTAGCTACTATATTATGTATCCCAGTATTTTTATTTCCAAATACATTTTTGAGTATTTCTGCTCAACCCTGACCAGACGTTTCAACGCGCCCTCCGGATAGGCAAATATTCGTTAGCACTAAATGGGTATCGTCGGGAACGTTGGCTATCTTAAATTTATTTAAGACGTCACGAAGCTCAAAAGCTTTTTATAACATGGCGGAATCTCACAGAATAAATGTTCTCGCGCAGGTGCTTGCGAATTGGCAGGAAAACAGACACAAAAGATTGTTTTCCATTCTTCTAGAAGTTTATTACAACCTATTCCGTAGACAAGTACAAACGTGCAAGCCATCTGTGAAATGTGAAAAGGCACTCTAAGCCTTTATACAACTGAGAATAGTGCAACGCAAACAAAAAACCGAGGTCGTTCTAGACTATAATGGCAAGCTTTCGGGGAAATCATTTTCACGGCTGCCGCGAGAATGGACGCTGCATAATTCCATAGATTATTTTGAAGAGCACGTGTAAAAGAACGGTCAAGCGTTGCCAAGAAGTAGATTGCAGTGCACTTACCATATTAATAGCGGACTTGAAAGATGTAATCCAATATATATGTTGACCCGGTCAAATCTGGACAACCACACAAACACAAAAACGACAAGGAAGGTTCTTTGAAGTTTCTAGGCGATGCGGCGCATAAACTGTCATTTGCCGAACCCAACCAAACCGCAAGAATTCCTGACTTCTTTGAAGAATCGTTTGTTGCTGATATACGCGTAAGACTTCTCGGACACTGATAGCTTTGGTACACATCCAATACGTTGTCGAGCAACAACCTAATAAGACCGCAGGGTAAAGGCGACAGATCGAAGCAGGTAGGACGAACGAAGTTTGAACTGTAACGGACAACCAGCAGACAAAAAAAGTGGCTGCCAGCGGGCGCGCTTCCGGATCTCCAAGGCTACGCCCACCAGTGTGTAGCTCGCGCGCTTGTGGTGTCCTCCTCTCCTTCGGGTCACCTGTCGGCCGTGATCGGAGAGGAGGGAGGGCGAACTTAAAACGCGAGACACAGCCCCCCCCCCCCTTTCCTCAGGCATTCCAGCACGACGCGTTTCCGCCACGCTAGAACGCTGGAAATGGCGCCGGACAAAGCTCGGCTTCCGCCCGAGCGAAGAAAGCAATCAGCGCGAGCTCAGATTTTGACTGCTAGCAGGCGGGTGTGCTCTCGCATTGCTCGATGTTCTTGCAGCCACGTGTTCGCGCGCTACCTCCGCTGCATCTTCAATAGACCATTTGCTATATTACCCAAGCATCAAGGAGAATACAGGGATTGGTGTTCCACGCGCCGCTCGTGCTGGCGTCAGCAGTAGCATCTTTTCTAAAGCAAATACCTAAAACAAATGGCATCTTGCACGTGCGTTCGTCAACACTTTATTTTGGTTATTTGCTTCAGAATATTTTATACCGGGAAGGTGCGCGCGTGTGGCGCGTGGAACTCAATCCTGCATTCTCCTTGATGCTTGGGTAATACAGCAAATGGTCTATTGAGGTGAAACGGAATCTAGAAGTATATTGTTTCACGCGGTGGCGTCTTCTGCGAGAGAGATTTGAGCTGAATGAGTAAATAAAGGCAACAAAGTACACAAAAGTAATAAAGTTCTGTCAAAAATATCGGCTCGCCAACGTCGCGCCTTTAGGTAAAAAAAAAACGTGTTTATTGGAGATTGCAGTTTAAGCGAACATCAGCGCAATCAAAATATAAATATAATTACTTGCATTAAGCGAGCGATTTCCAGTCAATGAACTGGTGCTCCTGGCCTCCGGAAACACAGGCTGCCACGACTGAAACAGGCGTGCCCATGCCACTGATCTGTACGTTCAGTATCAAATGGGCTCCGCAGAGCCGTTTGATTAAACCGGTACAGTTCACCGCTCACCGGTCACCCGTCTGTGCAACATGGTCACCGGTTTGAGCTAACGTGCGACAACTTTGCCCAAACGAGAGGCCCATTTGCCCAGACGACTGACCCGTTTGCCAAAAGAGTGATTTGTTTGCCCAAATAGGTGACCGTTATGGCTAATTTGGAGATCCCTTTGAGCCATACGGGTAGCCCGTTTAACAAACTGGTGACCGGTATGGCTGAACTGTTAGCGGCATGTTCCCACTCAATTTCACATAAACGCCAAATGTTTTTTCTGTTTAAGTAGATACATTTGCTAAATGTCTTATCTGCAGCGAGTGACTCGTCGCATCTTTGAAATGGCTGACCAACTACACGCTGTCTGAATATCCCCACAACCCCAATTTTTATTTAATCTCTCAATGCGCCGAGGAAGCTCGTCAACTGGCAAGAATCAAGATTCAAGACGAACAGCGTGTCGACGCGCGTCGGTATAACCTCTCGTCGCCGGGACGTCCACTTTCAACCCGGAGACTGGGTATGGGTGTGGACACCGATACGGCGCAGACGTCTCAGCGAGAAGGTTCTGAAACACTATTTCGAACCCTACAAGATCACCCGACGCCTCGGCGATCTGAACTACGAAGTTCTTCTCGGCGGAACGCCCCCATCTGCAAGACGCCAGCCACAGACTCGACAGGGTGCACGTTGTACGACTCAAGCCGTATTACGAACAATAGAACTTTGGACTCTCCGTCAAAGATTGAACTGTGTACTGTGGCTCCCGACTCTACCTTTGGCTTGTGTATTCGTGTTTTTGTTTGCTGCACCGCGACGATGCATTTTCAAAGGTGAGTAATGTCACGCGCTCCTCGCCAAGCAGGGCAGCGCGTCGTGCCTAGTGGTTATCGCGCTTGCCTTCCACGCAAAAAGCCAGGGTCGATGCCTGGCCGCGGGTACACGTTTTTGTTGACTCTGTAATGTAAAGTGATGTTCGGGTAAATTTGGGAACTGTGTTGCTTGTTCAAGGCCAGACTGTTCTACGCTCCGAATCTTCTAGGCCGTTTGTTCGAGAAGCCCAGGGCCGGTTTGCTCACCTTGCGGCCGCGGCTGCGGCTGCAGCCAAGAGGATTGTTCTGTCACGTGACCAGCTCCTTGGGGACAAAGGAGTACCTAGCGTCCCTGCCTAATGGCGGAGAATTCCATATCGCTTCAAGCACAAAAACCTAACTTCGCTCGCAACTGCAGGGACTTTCAACTGGGGTCCAATTGACCGCCCCTTTATACTATGGAGCGGCAGGTAAAGTTCGGGCCAGGGAGGGTAAACATGAGCCAAAATAAAGAAGAAAAAACACGCGAAATATAGCCGTCCCTTTGAAAATCGCTCTGATGGGATTTCAGGATTTTTTTAAAGGGTGTGAACGGGACTTCAGGAATTTCTGAGATGTTTGAAGGGGGCACCGATATTTCCTGGTGGGTTCGCTGGCCCCGTCAGAGGCTTCTCCCTGAAATGCCTGATGTGCCCTTTACAATGCCTTGAAATGTCTGAAAGGCTGTCAAGAACTTTTCCTAATGGGGTCGGGAACACTATCAGGCTTCTAGAGATGTCTGTGGGCAACGGCTTAGGTGGAGAAAAAACATTTTGCAGAATTAAGAAAATAACTGCTTCTTGTACGCGACCGGGGAAAATTCGTGTTTGGGAGAATGCCGATCCGTTTGTGTGCACGCTTAGATTTTGCATTACTGCTCTTCTATCAAAATACGAGTGGGCTCGCTTGACCCGTCATACCTGCCCGGGTGTTCGGTCGCCAAGGAGGCCACTAAGGCCGACCGCCCCATGTGGAGAATTGACGAGCCGCGGACCGAGTGGTGTTGGCCGAGCGGCGTTTTGGGGCGAACGCAATGCTGTCCGCTCGAGGCGAATCGCGCACGCGGACGCACGCGGAGCGACTCGTTCCGGGAACCGGTTCCTCCACGGGAGACGGTCCGCAAAACAATCCACACTGCGCTCTCCCTCCCTCCGCCCGGCGATGGGAGAGGGTGCAGGACTGCGAGGACTGCGGTCGGCGGGAGGGAGTGGTGTGTTGAGGCCAGCCAACACCCTCGTGAAACGTATAAGGCGCTAGCTCTCTTCCCGTGACGTCACACGATATGGCGGACTGGTGAAAGCGCGGAGCGCTGTTCAAGAGAGGTTGTCGCACCGATTTACCGCGCGGGTACTTGTTTTTCTTGCAAGAACGAGCATGCATGTGCTGTAAAGAAATTTCAGTGGACGAAAATTATAGGGGCGAAACATTTATTTACACAATCCAGTTTCGTTTGTGTTTGCGCTTCATCAGGAGCAATACACCTATTTCTTCTGGAGAGTTGCGGCTAAGGGCACTGTGATGGTGCGGCCAGTACTTTCATCGGTATGCGATGCTTCTCGGATGATGTCCTCATGTCCGAAGTGAAGTTCGCATACCTAGAAAGTAATTTTGCGTCCAATGAACAAACCAATGGGTATTTGACATAAAGTGCGGATTGCGAGCCGCATTTATACAAATGTATACATATATTGAATTTCCATTTGCAATGAAACAATTAATTCTCTACCAAAAAGAAAGCTTACCCTTGAATTCTCGGAGAGGTCTTCCCGCGGCGCGTATCCATGCGTCCCTCAGTGTTTGATCGCTTTGGGAACTTGAACACGTGCACTTTGGTGTCCACGGTGTGGTTTCCGCGGCATCGCTGCACACAGCACTCGCACGGCATCTCACCGTCGCTCTTTTCTGCAGTTCTCAAGCTTGCGGAGACACGAAAAACTCACGGCGACGCGCGAAAACACGAGAAATTCGACAGAACAGATATTGACGTCGAAAAAGACACTCGCAAGCAGGCCGATTCTGCGGGGGACTGGTAGAGCTCACTGTTCTGCCGCACCTGCAATGGGGCGACATGCCTGGGCAGGTCCGGACCCGTCGAGCCACCTCTCGCAGCCGCCCCATTAGCTGACGTAGTAAGAGTGGAAAGGAGGCAGAACCGAGGCTTTCTCCCTTTCCAGTTGGTGTTGGGCCAGCCCGACAGTATAGCCATTTTCTTTCTGCTCGTTGGCGGTTCCGGTTAGCCCACGAGCGCGGATCTTTGAGCGGACCAATTTCCTTCAGGAAGGTGAGCAAGCATGGCATTGAGTTATCGCCCCATGGTCTGTTTTGATCTGTGCAGTTTCTTCCTTGGTTCCGCAGGTGAACGCCAGTTCGGGGTTGGCTGCCTTCAGCACCGCTCGAGCGCCATCGTGTTCAGCGCATTGAAGAAGATGGTGGCCGGTGTCGGCTTACTCGCTGCAAAGCCTGGCAGTCGGGGTCAGCGTCCGACCACATGTTGTGCCTGCGCACCGGGATTAGAGCACTGTGGTTCCTGAGACGGCGAATGACGGCCGCTGTCCCGCCTTGTTCCTTGCGCCTCTTCGTCCGTCCGCTGGATGCTTCATCCAGCGAGCGAAATATACGCCGGCGCGACGTCATCATGGACGAAACCGTGACTGTGCTCGGGATTTCTCAACGGCGACGGGTGCTGCTTGCGAGTTCGTGGTTTTCGCTAAACGTGCTTAGTGAGACTGTGTATGTGTCCGTGAGGTGCACCTGCTCGGTTTTATTAGCTGGACTACCGTACATCAGGAATATACCCAACGGCATTGTGAGTACTTTGAAAGATATTTTTCTTTGTGATAAAGAAGTCAGTTGTCCCTATTTGATATGATCTCTTTCGTCTACAGCTCCTTCCGCCGGGTTTGAACAAACGCTTGCTTTTTATCGCCTTTTTGAGTTATAATATGCATGTACAACTAAATGTCTGCAATAAATTTTCAATATTGTTTTGAGCTGCATTTTTGTCTATGGTTCAGTCATTTGGTCGTCTAAAGGGTTGATGGGCTAAAGGGTCTGACGGGTTGAAGGGCTGTGGCGCTAAAGGGTTTTTCTATGGGGTATCCCTGAAGGGTTTTTCTGTAGGGTATTTTTGAAGGGTTTGAAGGCCTGTGAGGTCCCATAATCCTTCAAGGCTGACGGGCCCTTTAGAAATATTTTCAATAGGGCGGTGGCAGTATATTTATATACCTCCACCAGCGCCGGCCGGCTCGCGCCTTTTGCTGTGGTCGAGAGGTTAGAGCGTCGCTACTTGTCGTCGCGGCGTAAAAGTTCCGGGTTCAAATTGCGCCAAAAACTCTCTCTTCGTTTTTTTGTATTTGACTGCACTGCCACTAAGAATGTAGACAAGGCCCTATGAGCTCTATAAAATCATTGGGCGGGTAGTTTTGACTCACCAGTTCGTTGTTCATGACCTCGGAAAGCGCATACATGTCTCTGCATCTGCCGTACACTCCGCGGAAAGTTGACAATATCTTCCCATGCCCGTCTCTTCGTTCGCCAGGTAACTGTGCTGCTTAATTTCTCTGGAATTTGTTGTTTTCCGCTTTCCAACTGCTCTAATTAATTTCATTTGTTGGTCCAAATTCATTTTACGTGTTTGTGTTAGAAAGATGGTTTGCGATGTCGACGCGTGACACATTTTGAAATTCGGTTGTGATCGTCTGCTATTCTAACTAAAATTCAACAAGTAATGTGTTAATAATACAAAACGATTGCCACAGCAAAACGTAAAGAGTAAAAATATACCTTTCATCACATTCCATGCATGTAAAGTATCATCTCTTTTATTTCGGTTTTACTACTTTCTCAGACGTTTGACTTGCTGCATTGCCTGCAGGATTTCGGTCAATCAATGCATAGAGAGCTGCTAGTCTTTTTTTTTCTTTTAGCGTATTTTGTGGGAGTTTTTTTGTTTTGTTTTTAATTGTCACAACTGCAGTTTTTATTAGTACTAAACAGGCGTTTCCTGTTATTGAAAGAGCGTTGTATAATTAAAAACACATAAAATTGTAGTTGCTGGGGAAAGGATGCTTCTTTCGGCTATGTTGGTGTGAAAGCCATACCGATGTTGTTATCTTGGTTTCCTTTTAATGAAAATTATGAAAAGATTGAATTAGCGCCTTAACTTGCCTTGATTTTTTTTCTTCCCGGTGTTTCAATTGAACAGGCGGGACTAACAGTCAAAACAGTGTAAGGTGCAGTAGTGCAAGTGGATGATTTGTAAAAAGGATCACAATTAAAAAGTGAGACACGCGCAAAATACACACACAAAGAAAAGTTCCCAGCGCGATTTGAACCCGGAACTTTCACGCCGCGACGACAAGTACCGACGCTCTAACCTCTCGACCACAGCAGAAGGCGCGAGGCGCCGGCGCTGGCGGAAGTATGTAAATATACTGCCACCGCTTTTATCTCGCGTGGTTTTTTCTTCATTTTGGCTCATATTTACCCTCCCTGGCCGGAACTTTACCTGCCGCTCCTACAGTATAAAGGGACGGTCAATTGAACTCCAGTTGAAGGTCCCTGCAGTCAGTTTCTGCGAGCAAAATTGGGATTTTGTGCTTGAAGCGATACGGATTTCTCCGCCTTTAGGCAGGGACGCTAGGTACTTCCTTGTCCCAAGGAGCTGGTCACGTGACAGAAAAATCCCTCTTGGCCGCAGCCGCAGCCGCGGCCGCACGATGACCAAACCGGCCCTGGTGTGTACAAAAGGGCTCCGCATGGCGAGCGAGAGTCAGTCTCGCCCAGCGTTCGATCCTGCTGCTACGCCACCATCGATGCCCGCGACGCTCTATTGTTATCTTCATGTTTCTTTTTTCTTTCTGGGCACGAGTATCCCGCACTAAATCTTTAGTTGTTTTAGTTTTTCGTCGCCTCATCATTTGTTCATCGTGACATTATGACCATCTGCAAATTTCTTCGGAGTTCTGTAGCACTAGGCGCAACAAAATATTAATTTTGATTCGCGAGAGGTCTGGCGCCAAATGTTTACCTTTTCCAAGTGCAGCTTCACCACAGACGCTAAGCTAATCAGAAGCTGCAATAGTCCAACCCATTCAGTCTTCCATTGTTTGTGAACAAAATAAAGCTGGCATACATCGTACGGACCCTAATTAGAAAATACACCAGGTATTCCTGGTGTGACATCAGAGAATCCTGGTGTGACACCAGAATATCTGGTGTGCCCACCAGCAATGCTGGTGTATCGAGCACACCAGCCTGATGTGGCCACAAGAAATGCTGGTGTACGCGCACATCAGCCTGATGGGTACACCAAGAGAGTCTGGTGTCACACCAAGGTCGTCGCACAGGGCTCATGTGCCCACCGGGCAGCTTGGTGTGCACACCACGCAGTTTGATGTGGCACCAAAGTTGTGTTTTTGTTGACTTTTCCCCCCGTCCGCGAGCGTGTTTTTTATTAGTTTGTGTGCCGCCCCGTCCCCCGACGGGGTGCCTTGTTTCCTCCGTCTTGGTAATAGCCGGAGACCCCGCGGCGGGCTCCTTTGTGCTCAAGAAGTGTCCCCCTCGTCCCGAGAATTTTCCCGGGTGGCCTTGAGCAGCTTGGGGCGCTCGCCGGCTCGCCTCTTTGAGGGTTCTCTTTCCCTTTCCGCCGGTATTCTTGTTTAAGTTTGAGAAAAGAAAGAAGTCTTCTTCGTGAGTCGAAGCCGAAAAGATGTGTGTTGGTGCGCTTTCCTGACTTCCAACGAGCTTGGTTTGCTAGCAAAACAACAGAGAAAGCTAGTAATTATTACAGTTTTTGGTGCCGAAAGCCGGGAATCAACGGCCAGATCATGCCTATTACGAGCGAGGAGGGCGTCGACCGCCTGAAGCGAAAGAGGATTACCCTGCGAGCCGCCACAACAAAGATCATCAACGAGATTGGCGTCCCGCTGGCCACGAATCCAACCGACATCGGTGAGCTCGAACAAAACATTTGATATTCTTCTACTTAAGGAAGCTTCCCTGAAAGAACTGGACAAGGAAATCGAGCCATTTGTCGGATGTGATGCCTTAGAAGAGGAGATTTCTGGCGCGAAGGGGTACGCGGAACGGATCAGCGTAACTAAGACACGAGTCAACCGCAAGCTGAAAGGCCGAAGAACTGCAGAACGACAGGGCGTCCGGTTCTTCGACGCAGGGCAGTGGCTCCGGACAAACCCCAGTTGATCGTGGCCAACTCCGTACAACAGTAAAGCTTCCGAAGTTTTACTGTTATGCCTTTTCGCTTTTTTTAATAAAGTAATATGACAGCAGCGTTGTTGTCAAACTTATCGTTGTACCCTTTTTGTGAGTAAAGCAACACCCAGTCAACAGGTGCTCTGGTATCATACTACAACAAAACCTGATGTCCCACCAGAACACCAGATTGCTGGTGTAACATCAGAACACCGAATTTCTGGTGTCACACCAACACACCAGATTACTGGTGTCACACCAGAACACCAGGAAATGTCCCAAATCACATCTCTGAAAAAGTCTGGTGTAACATCAAGTCACACCAGCCCTCGACCTGGTGTATTTTTCACTAGGGGAAGTACAATGTTCAGTACTAACGCCACCAATGGATGATCGGTTTTGTATATTTTTGTATTATTCGTGTACCTCGCGGGTCATTTAAATGGTGTCGTTGTGATACCTCTGATGTCAAACCGGCAAGGTGAACACTATCTATACTCTGTTTTTCTTTATGATGTACCGCATGAAAGGCTACAAGCGCGAGCCCCTTGCTCTGGGACACATCTCGGTGGCACAAGCTCTCGTGACTTAAGAGCAGCTTCAAAGGCTATGCGCTCGCGCTTCTAGCCTTCGCTGCGGTACAACATAAGGTAGAACAAGGTATAGCTACTACAGCGACAGATGTAGCTTGGTTTTTTCTTCAATACCTTCATCTCCAAAGAACCGTGTGCGGTCTTCAGTTTGAGAAGCACTGCGTAGATAGAAATACACTATAGATTTCTATCTACAGCTAGAATAGCTCAACTTCTCGAGCTTTGTGACCACTGTGGCCAGTAATGCATTGTGACGTGAAAATGAATAAATGTTCAATTTAACGGCCTACGGAATTGTTTTAAGATAAAATCGAGGCGCCGTTTTTCTTACGAGTTTTCATTCAAAAGTTGCGTACGAATGTTCTTGACAGGAATTTGAGTCTTCTCTTTTTAGCGTCGCCATTATGGGCGAGATGTGGTGCATCGATCTATGGAAGAATAATTCTAGACAATAATAGAGCAACTAGCTGAATTAAGCCATAAGCAACTAACCACTGCCTCAGCGTCTAAAAAGAAACACAATGGTATGACATTAGTTTCAGGCAGACTTGTACGTAACGCATTACAAGTAATGGATTACTTGTAATCGATTACATTTGACTGTGATTTTGTAATGCTTCAATTACTTCCTTTAACGAATAACGATCTTGCTGTAGCTGTAATCAATTACAAAAAATTACAACTTTCTAGCTGTAATCAATTACAAAATTACCCGTTTCAACTTTTCCTTTTTTTTTGTTTTTTGCGAGAGGGGTTAGATGTGCTGGAGTCCCTCAGTTCTGGGCAAAGCCGGTCGACAGGTTAAAAAAAGAAAAACTGCGAGCTGGAGGGGAGGAAGCATACGAAAGCTTGGGGTATGGAGTCGCCGACGTTTGCGAGCTCAAAAGTCTCTGAGAGCGAACGACGCCGTTCGAGCGGAGCCATTCCCCGCTTCGCCCGTAACCTGAGCGCCCCGTACACGAGGCGTCTTTCTTTTATATATTTTTATCTTTAATAAACGAGACCTCAGTCTTTAGTCTAACTCCGCACGAAAGGTTGTCTGTGTGTTCTCTTCGCCAATATGACGTAAAACGAAGCAGAGAGGAGATACCTTCTCTCTGCTTATATAGAAACCTTAGAAGGTTTCTATACTCCGTTTCACCTGACATCCGGACGCAGGGGAACCTGCAAGCTATCCTAGACAATCCCGCTCTGTGTAGGTAGTCCGTGACACGCTTTCCGCGCGTCGCTGTGCCCCCTATCCAAGGTCACGTGACACCCCAACTGCCTTGGATTTTATTTATTTTATTTATCAATACTGCAATCCTCTAGCAGGGATTTTAGCAGGGTGGGTTTACAATGTGAAAGTACAGATACATAGCTGGCACAAAAGGACAAAAATACAAAATGCAACATAATCAAAAAACACAAGACAAAACAGTGTTAC
>JAZHYW010014270.1:0-75836 GCA_037355805.1 Ixodes ricinus
CGTCTGCCTAAATTATAGCTGGGGACGTTCTGCTGGCTGCTTTAGCGAATTCCTATATTTTGCCGTAGCCGTTCATTTCTTGGGTGCTTGGCGCACGTTAGTGAGCGCCAATTAAATAGGCAAATATCATCACGCGTTCAGTGAATGTGTGATGCTTTCACTGAAATTTAGCTTACAGGAGGCAGGTGGCAGTGCACCAGACGGCTCGTGCCGTCTGGCGCTCATCGAGGCATAGCGTTAGCTGGCAGATGGTCGCATATGCGGAACGCATTGGCAGAATGATTTGCGCACTTGATGCATGAAAACCAGCGTTGCATATGTAACTGGTGAGATTGGTGTATTCCCTAGACGCCATATTTGAGAACTCTCTTCATAACACACACCCTTAGAGAAAAAAAAAAAAGGGTATAGTGCTCCCTACAAGAAATAGACGCGCATAACCAACGTTGCTTCAGAAAGGGAGAAGCTTTGTGCCTGAAAGCAGGGAGCAGGTTCCCCCGTCGCCTGCATCTTATTGCAGCAAAACCCCAAACGTGGAAATCGTGCTGAATAAGGCTTAAGGAGGACACTACGTCTGTTGCACGGCGCCAAAGAAGCAGCGGAAGAAAAAAAAAACATAATAGAACATTCCAGGAACTGTATTTATTTACACATTAACCCCCCACGTATAAGAAACTTGCGTTTCAGCGATCACTCAGTCTTCTCATCATCAGCACTGTGACGTTAAACGGAGGCAATCGATATTAAGTTACTTCACGCACTTTATACGTCATAGCTTTGCTGCTGTCTAGCCAGAAGTCATCATCAGCACCGCATACCGACTTCTTTGGTTATCCATTCCCTTAAACCAAAATCCGCTCCAAAGTGAGCAGATTTGAAGCAGCCTACATGGCTCCTTTTTGCACGGTATTCAAGGAATTTCGCAAAGCGTGAAATATGGATATAACGCTCGCCACCAGATGGCAGGGTCGAGGAAAGTAAATGCAAGCAGCTAGGTTCGGTGTCTTGAGTAACGCCTATGACGTTACCCACAAAATATTTTTATTTGATCGCGCCTCCATGGAACTTTGGGCCCCTTATTACATAAAGCTTTTGCCTTTGCGCTTTTATTGTACTGTTGTTTTTTATTAGTGATTATCAAAGGTATTCTTGTTGAGTTCTTAACATGTACTTCGTCTATGTATAAGTTCTTGTGCATAAGCTACTTTGTTACTCTCCTACCTTCAACCGCCAAAGAAGGTTATCAGTATGTATAAATAAATAAAATACACAAATATCCATACATTCAGTGTTGTGGGTGTTACTTACAAAAAAATAACAAAAAAATACGTTACTTCTTACTAGCAAAAAAAAGAAAAGAAAAAGACAGGTTACCGACTTACGTCACCCCAAAATTAAAGGCACGTCTTGCCGTTACTGTTACCGACAAAAAGCAACGCAACGCGAATATTTGTTCTTCTTATTTTATTTGTCGGTAACAGCGTTTTTGGCGGAAGGGTTTTCGACACTGAGGAAAATGGCGTAACCGTTCGGGTTTATCTTATCTGCTCAAATGAAAGACAAATTTTATGGGTATATTGAAATATGAGCAATAATTAAAGACTGGGTACCTATATGCCATCTCGAAGCAACTCCAGACGCAGCTGAAGCTGCGCGAACTAATGGGACAATCAACCAGCTAAACGAATGCCACTGGTCTATTTTTGTTTATGATTAAAGCGATGATGAAGCACGTGCATAAACATAACGAACACCGTGATGGTGCCCATTTCATGCTCTCTGATTGGTCAGATAAGCGCTATAACGTCGGCTACGTCTGCAAAAAAATGAGTGTCACTTTTTCAGTACTTGTGAAGAAGATGTGAGGGTAACGTGAAAACGTTACCCGTTACTGTTTTAAGAAAAGTTAACGAGTAGGTTACTACATTATAAAAAAAGCGTGGGTTACCAGCGCCTCCGTTACTTGTAACGCGTTGCCGCCATGACTGCATACATTATGCGTAACACAAGCATCAGCTGAACACATGGAACCAAGCCCATACACATTCGCAGCACATACAAACATAATAACAACATTTAGCACACAACCCCGATTATTTTTCTTTTCTTTGATCTCACCACCACGTTATACTTACGAGCTCTGCACTTCAGCCTTTTCTCACTCGTCGTTTTGAAGGTACAGATTTTCTCGAGGAGCACCGAAGCAATGAATAATATTCCCAGCATGATAAATTTCTAAGAGAATGTCATAACTCCGAAAGTATTTTGAACCTGGGATGAATCTCTCACAACGCTAACATAAACGCTTATGCGTAAATATTTGAAAGCTGACAAAACAAGACACTCACAGCGTTCCAAGCGATTTGATTTTGCATCTGAATGACACGTCATGGAATGGCTCGAAAGACGACAGTTCTTCTACTTTGTCTCATCCTACGATGGACCAAAGGCCAAAACGACGAACCGCCAGGTCCAATCACATTACACGCTAAACTATGACATGGTTAACATTGATTAAAGGAGGACGAATAATGCTCCGAATCAAAAAGCGCTGCATCATTTCTGTAATGACACTGCAACGAGTCTGTATGTCGTGAATTTGCGATGTAAAACTGATGAGTCACTCAGTGCTCTTCAACTTGAACCATTGTCATCCCATACCCTTTAGTGATCCTAGACGCAGGCACCAACACGCGCATCGAAGCGAAATACCATGAAATGTTTAAGTGGCTTGTGATTGGATCTGGTTGCCCATAACACCTTTGATCTGTTCTCAGGTGAGGCCAAAGTATATCGTAGTATTTGTTGTCTATTTTTGATATTCCTGTGCGGCTGAAATCGTCATCTTGAAATGATCTGCTTGAGAGGAGATTTTCACTCCGCTGGAAGCAATCCATCACGGACGAAAATCATTTTTCAGTCAACACGAATACAGTCAAAGCCGCGATTTGCGGCAGGTGTTAAGTGCATGGGTCTACGCCGTCATGAGCTGTAAAGCTTCCGGCGCTCATCCCATTGCTCCAGTTAGACAGCCGTTTCTCCAGGAACCGTACTATATATAAACATCAAAAATTAAATTATGGCTTTTTTGACGACTTTACTTTCTTAATGTGATAATTGCCGAGTGTAAATATACGCTTTCCGTCATATTTCAAGACCGCAATTACTCTCGGCGAGTGGACAACACGAACTTCGCAGACGACAGTCACATTTAACACTACGCAACGGGAGTAACAGTTCAGACCAGCGTTACATCATTACTATCCACAAAAAGATCCATTGCACCGTAAGCATCCAGTCGACTTAAAGCTCTTTGATATAAAACAATATGTCAACTGTAACGATTTACGTTATCTCACCTAGCTGTTACATTACTGATACGCGAACACACGGAAACATCACGAGGACAATTCCAGTCTTGTTTGTTGACAACACATAACACTGCCATCGCGATGTTGCTGCTAGGTTGCTGTCACGCGGAAATTGAAAAGCAGGTTGATGAGTGGTTTGTACTCAGCTTTAGGAAACGGAGACTGAACGCAGCCCACAAGACAGGAAGGCGCAGCAGTGCGCATACAAGACTTGGACGCAGTTTCCACGATTTCTATAACGTCGTCAAAGTCGTCACGTCGTTCGGCGTAGTTTCGCATGGTTTCAGGGGCGGATTTAGAGGGGGGGGGGGGGGGGGGTCCGGATGTCCTGACCTCCCTCTTGATTTCTCTGCATGTGTAAAATTTAGGGTGTAAAACAAACGAAGAGAGAGGGAGTGGGTTTCCTAAGAAGCATATGGCACGCTGTGAGCAGCAGCTAAGCCACCTTCGAAGAATTCCGCATCCGCCCTTGCATGGTTTCATGTTGCTGCGGGCACTGCTCCGGAACTTTGCTATTTAGCAAAGGCTTTGTTTCCTGGTTTGACAAACTAGTCGTAAACTCATGAATGTAACCTATATGTTCTACAAGTTTGGACTGGGAGGCGGGATTACCGCCGGCCTTTGCCACCGCTGAGGCTCAAATAGCTTCAAAAACGTTTAACGAAATGCTGAGGTGAGGTGAGAGGGCGGAACTTTTTTCCGTCTGCCGGAGGACAAAACACCTTTCGTTCCTCCCTTCTTCTCTGTCCGCTTGGATGCGACAGTAGAACAGAGGAAAACGCGCCGTTGTTAATTTGTCCTCTTTTTTTTTTATTTTTTTTACAGCGGATGTTTAGAGAACACAGATTTATAGGCTGATAACTAACAAATATTGCCCAAAAAAGTGCAGTAGCAGTGGAAAGAGTAGACACGACAAGTCCTGATTTACAGCATAATTTTTAATATGAAGAAACATAAAGCCGTCGAACCACCACAAACACCGAACACACATCCGTACCAGTCACTGGGAACCACCAGATGTGGAAGAGGAAGACCATCAGAAATTGGGGTTGTGTGGATATTTATACTGCGCGTAGTTGGTCAGCCATTTCAAAGTTGCGACGAGTCTCTCGCTGATAGATGAGCAATTTAGCCAGTGCAGTACAACCACTAGCCTGGGGTCTTTAACGTGCGCCACGCACTGTAGTGGCACACGACCGCACGCCGGCACGATGCTCATCCAGATTCTGCTCCTTGGCCAGATATGCTCCTCAACATATCCTTCAGGCATTGGGCGGTACACTGTGAGAAGGTACGTGTGTTTTCCACGCATTACTGACTCTGGAATTGTGACGCAGCACACTAATAAGAAAATCAAGTAGATAGCGGAGGCGCTCAGCATGTCACGATGCGAGAGATGGCATATGTGTCAGCTCTTCGTCCATCGCCTTGTCTAGCAGCGATATTGCGTACGTGGGTCATTTTGAAGCGTTGTAAATACTGATAGTATAAGCAGATAGCGGTGTTTGGTGTTTTTCAACGACTTTATGTTTCTTTGCATTAATATTCAGTTGTAAGTCAGCTCTTGTCGTATGTACTCCCGAAGTCCTCCTCAATTTTGTGCGCTGTTTTTTTATTAGTAACGCATCAACAACACACCTAAGTTTCCACTCTTATAGGCTTTTAAGGCCGACTAAACTTGATGGATTGCAGAATGCACGATGAAAAAGAACTGCGAAAGCTCCGCCTCTTAGCACGCGCTCAGCAGCCATGTTCCTCAGCTAGATGTTGCCAGTGATTAAATAGGAAATAATATATTTACCGACGAGCACAATGCTGGGGGAGGCAAGTTGAAAAAGCCGTTTATGGCCGATTCACGCGGCGGACTGATGCACGGGCGGATTGATCACGTAACATGTCCGCGGTTCGTCCGTCTCCCAAGCGCATTCAAACGCATTCCCACGACGGACCGAACCTGTTGCGCCACCCCACAGTGCCGCTAAAACTCCAACATCGCATCGTAAAATCTTCATCTAAAAGACATATTGCAGTTTGCTACCGCGATAAAAATATCGTACGCCGCTGTTACGTACAGTTAGTGACACAACACCGTGATAGTTTTCGCGCGAAGCTGCCACTCGATTTACGGACCCAAGGCATGACAGTGACACAGGCATGGTTCCTGCTCTAGAAGGCTTCTGTCGTAGGAGTGAGCGAAGCTCTGGGCTCTTGGAGGGGCATTTGGAGATGCCTTTCACGCACTCCGCGTTGGTGCAAAAACACTCAAGTTAGTTACAGCTCATATTGGGACGGAAGCTTTTGGCCTGGGCGGACGCGTGCCGGAGATGAGAGAGAGAGAGAGAAGGTCGCATTAATGGAAGGACAGGAAGGTTGACATGAACACGGGTTCTGGTTGGCTACTCTGGTAATGTGGGAGGAGGGGAGGCCGAAGGAAAGGTGACGACGATGAGCAACAAAGGTGAGTTGACGTTGTCAATGAGGGTGAGCAACGAAAAAAAAATGTTCCAAAAATCTGACAGGCACTTTTATGCGCCCTACGAAGTATGTCATAACACTCTGTGTTGGCGAGGGATCACTCTACCAAGGCCTTCATGGCAGCGCTTCAGTGAACTCGGAACTTGCGTTTGGTAGCCAAACAAAGTTTATGCAGATTTTTTTTTTTTTTCTTTTTACGCGGGGAATTCAGAATTGCGTGACAAAATGAACCAGTGGACGCGCATAACTCAGTGATGTGCCATCCTTCTTTTAATCGTTCGAGAGAAAAAACAAAACACAAAAAACATTGTAACAGCTGTGCCAGACTAAGCGCTTCTCAACCTGAATCCCCTGCCGAAAATCCGCGAGTGAAAAGGTGCTTGACTTTACAGCCCGCGCGTCCGCAGACGAGGCGCGGATCGCAGAATTCCTGGTAACGGGACAGTCACGCGCATGCAGGTCCGCGGACGAGAATCGCGATTCCGGTTCGTCGTATGAATCGGCTATTACTAACAGGTTGTCTGGTCCTAAGCATTCCAAAAGAAGCAGCAGCAGTAGAGTCAACGCCTCTGAAATGCATTGCATTTAGCAGGTAAACAAAAAAAACAAAAAAAACATTAGTCATCTTTCATAAACAAAACTCTCTATACATAACTTGCATCACTCTGAGAAATCTGGATCGCTGCTCTCCTGCCAACAGTGGGGAGAAACGAAACGCGGAAATCCGGGGTGACAACCCGGGAAATGGCAAGGCTGATACTGGAGAGTTTTGGAATAGAATAGGGGGCCCCAACGTGTCGGTTCCTCTAAAAAGTTGGGGGACCCAAACGCAAAAATGTTGGCGTTGACGGATTATAGAATAGGGGTATCGCAACGCAGCGCAGCGCGCTTACGTTTCCCGCTTGCAGCGCCAATGCGGCTAACGAGCGAAATAATCAAAAAGAAATATATAAAAAACGTGGAACACGTACGCTTAGCACGTAATTTTTGTTTACAAAAAATAGTTGAGGTAAATCCCAATCAAGCCGCCTAAAACAATAGACAATCTAAAATCAGTATAAATGTTGGCTGTATTCAGCCGAAACAATCCAGCCTGTAGCGCTCTAGTATGGCGCTCGCTTTCCGATTTTTCGGGCGTTCGTGTGCACTTTGACCGTCTCCCGCCGAAGATTTAGGCCTTCAATTATGTCGAAACTGAGACGAACGCGATCGAGCATACTCTGTGATCAGCTGCTTTATTTAGATCTGAGCTGGAGCGATTCTGAAGCCTTGAAATCCTTGTTTTCAAGCTGCAGATATCGTGCCACGAACGATATCCACTCGGAGCCACGGAGTAGCAATACGTTGCCATGTCAACGGTTGCCGCGTCTCTTTAGGCTCAGGAACGGCCAGAATCAGGGACGATCTTTAAAATGGGGCGAGCCCACCGCTCATTCTTTGTGACTTGAGTGAGATAAAGCAAAGCGAAAGCCGGTTGCACCATTCATTGGCAATGAAATTGTCTAATACTGCAGCGAACATGACGAATTTCCTCCGAAGTGAGCGGAAAGGGCGCCGCCGTGTTTGCCGACGCAACCCGGCCCCAAGCAAATGGAGGCCCCACGCTATTTCTCGAATTTTGCGTCGGGGCAGAGAGCCAACCCAAAACCCCAACTGGAGTTTGGGTTCTGCGCATGCGCAGTGGTGAGCCCCTATTTGTTGGGGGGCCGCCAAGCTTTGGAGCCTTCTATTCTAAAACTCTCTAATATCTGAATTCCACTCATAGATTGGACCCGAGCATTGCGTGAACACTCGATTTTGGGCTCGTGATAATCACTAGGTCGACAAGCACTCGGGTAGTGACCCGTGTCCAATCGCTGGAATGACGAAAATAGCCGCGCCATAACACTGTCTTTAACTCAGCGCGTGTCCTGTGCTTTGCCAACCCCCGCGCGTGGTTATGATTAACATTGGCGGCATATAATCGGCTCCACCGGATGTCCCAATTTTCGGATAGGTAGCGCATGATTGAACGCGGACGACGAGGCCGACGAGAAATGTGACGTTGTTATTCCTCATTCCCTCTCCTCTTCACTTCGTCCCCTCGAAGAGGCGATCCGAAGCGAGGAGGAGAGAAGCCGAGGCCGGTTCCCGTCCTTCTCAACTGTTCGAAAAGAATCATGACGTCACATTCATCGCTCGATCGCGCCCTTATTTTCCGAGAAATACGGCCATCAGTTCTGAGATATCGATGTACGAGTGACGTTTTGGACTTCGTAGCGTCCCGTTCAACGTCTCCTGAGGCTTTATTTCCGCGAAATCAAAATTTTCGGTTTAGGATCTTTTTAATGTCAGGGATTCGTTCTAAGCGGCATTTGCGTAAAGTACGAAAGTCGTGGCATCGCTCCCTTTAACTTGGAATACCTGGTCCACACTTCTTGTTATCAATCGTCGCCTCGAGCTTTTGTTTCACTTCTTTTTTTTTGTTATGACAAATTAAAAAAAATATGTTAAAAAAATTTCGATTACGGGGGACAATCAAATCCTTCGCTTCAGACATAAATTTGAATATTAATTGCGGCACCTAGTGAAAATCTCTCGAACGGAATACAACTGTAATGTTGTCGGACGGTTCTTACGAACAGTATCTGTCCAAACATCGATATTATTTTGCCTAAACTTCGTTTCACTTTTGAACTTCGACAGCAGCCAGTCCGACACAGCCAATCACGCGGCATCAAAAGTGCCCCGTCACGGCGCTGGTCACCTTTGTGCCCTTGCTCTAAAACAAGTAAACCAATCACGTAAAAAAATAAAAAAAGCGCGGCGTCGCGCTGCGGCTTAATTAAAGCGAATCGCGGGAGTACAGTGTGCCTAGATTTGAGAGTTTTTAATCTGCTCGGTCGGGGCCGAGCAGATTTAAACTGGTTTATGGGTAGTGTTTCGTGTCTTGGGGTGTTTATCTTTCTGTATATTCAAAAATGTAGCTGCCTGTACGTGTTTTCTTCTCTTCTTTCTTTTTTTGTTAAGCTTTTTTTTTTGCTAGTTATTTTGGATTTTGTGAAGCCGCATTTGGTGAAGCCGTGGCTCGTGACGTCGCATGACTTTAGTTTCTCCGCCATATTTAGCGGGAAAATTGACGTCACGTGACCTGCACACAAATTTAGTTTCCTCGCTAAATTTAGCGGGGAAATTGGCATCACGTGGCTTGACGTCACGGGATGCTAGAACATTTTCACGTGCGCAATACAATTCCCTATCAATTTTTCTTTTTTTTTGTGTGTGTGTGTGTTTATTCTAACTTGCAGATTCGGTCTTTTCCGTAATAAATTTTGCGGTGTGAATGTTTTTTTTTTGTTTATCGCTATTTACTGAAATTGAGAACCCTATTTATGCCGCGCTTTTCAACACAAGCTGCGAGGAGGAAGATGGGAATGCAAGTGTCTCCAAGCTTCTCTAAACCTCTCGGCCCGTTCCCCTCCTCGCCACATGGCGACGCGCGCATGCGCGAGATCAACCGATGTGCGCCGGAGGTGTCTGCCGTTGAACTGCGAACGCTCGTCATACTTTGACTTGCCTCCTCTCTCAAATCTAGGCTGTCTAATTTTGTTCAGCGTGAAAGGTCCACGAACCCGTTATCTCGTAATCAGTTGACGACTCTCAAACAGAGCTCTGAAATAAAAAAAATAACATGCATATGACTAAATTAACGCATTATTTATAGTTTGATTTCAAATCCGATTAATCGATCAAAGATAATTACGACATGATGTTAACTGGGAAAAACACTAGTAAAAAATAGGGCTCCTTATAGCTGTCTTCTTCAATTATACGTGATTATCAGTCGCAGAAACAAGTTATTGCTTGATTAAAGATTAAAACAGCGCAAGGACACGGACAAGAACAAGAAGGTAGACGAACAACTGAAGCCTATTCGTTCTAACAGCGAGTATAAATACTGTTTTGTCACAAGAAACAAACATGAATAAAAAGCGTGACCTGGATGCCACGTGCTCACTTCAGCCATCGCTAGTGCACTGTCACTGGGGGTCTAGAAAGGAACGTTCCTTATCTGATAAAGATAGGGACGGAGTGCTGGACACAGTTTTGCCCCAATCTTCCAACCTCCTGCGCCTCAATGATTTCTCGAGTGAGTTGGTCTTTATTTTTCCGAATCACTTCACACTTGTCAAAGACGGGAGCGCAGCAACAGTCTCGGCAGTGCAGGCCAAGGTGATCTGACAGTAACGCATTTAGTTACTTTTTTGGGGTAACGTGTACATGTCTGCTCATACCTCGCAACTTTGTTTTTGCTTTGAAAACATGCTTGACACTTACTGCGTTGGTGGAGATGCAGTTGGATTGCACGGACATGCGGGTATTACCCTCGAATCTGTTTTTACCAAACGTCAACATACGGACTCATGGGGAAACACCAGTCTACATGTGCAAATGCAAGAAAGTGCTCTTAGCGAAGGCCTTGCTAGCATACAGCGCGTTCGTTCATAAGTAAAGAACAACACGGTGTAGGCATTTCCGTTTTGCTCCCGAAGCTCGAACTCCGAGGGGCTGACGATATTTTTGGAGAATCACAATCCGCAGAATAGTAAAGACACTCTCAGCCAAAGGCGCAAATACAGCATGTCCCACTAGTTCCCAAAAATATACAGTGTTTGTATAACCGTAAAACATAATCTATGCATCGCTGAACCCCGATTTTCTGCTCAAATGCAGCGCTAGAGGTTTCTAAGATTTCAGCACTAACCCATATAATATTAAAACTTTATAAGTTATTTTCTGAAATTTTGAATGGAAAAATGGGGCCCATATTTGCCCGTTATCGGTCACTGGCGCCATAGAGCTTCATATATTCGAAAGCTCTGTCAAACGTCGTTTCCCTATGGAATATTTCAGAAAATTACTTCTAACTTTTGAGTAAGCTAACCACGCATTAATGCTAAAACTCCGGCATCTGGTTCGGGCCTCTTTCACTACATTTGGGTGGAGAATGACGTTCGACTAAGCGTAAATTACTTTTGCAAAAAAAAAAAAAAAAACTTTGTAAATTGTTTTTTTAGGTTCTGGGTTAATCACATTTTTATTTTGCTTTATTTGGTTTCACATTAATAGCGTCATATAACGCGCGTTCATGAGGACGCTTTGCGTTTTGGGTATGGTGCCTGGAACGCGTCTCCGACTGGTGCGTTTACCGCGGCCAAAAAGTGGTCCCTCGATTTCCGCCTGATGACGTCATAGAAGTGTCATGCTGTCGCCGGTCGCGATCCTGGCGGCGTCCTAACAGTTGTGGTGTGTGTGGCAGACGCCTGTTCTGCTGCAGGTCGCTCTCCACTGTGACAGTCCACGGAAGCTACAGCAGCCGGAAGTTGGGACGCCTGGGACGTGGTGACGACAGCGACACTCGCGTTCGCTCGTGCTTTTCGCCAGCATTTCTGCGACCACCCGCCAGGATCGCGACAGTCAACAGCATGACACTCCGGCTTCTGTGACGTCATTTGTTGCCACTTCGGGACCACTTTTGATGTGTGGGCGGGATAGGACGCTAAACACACCAGTCGGAGACGCGATCCAGGCACCATAGTTTGGGGTCAACCTAAGACTAATATCGTCAAAACAAGAAATGATTGACCGGACGCGTGTGGCACTTATATCGGTAAGAAACACTTCTGAGCAAGAAAGATATCATTTTTATTGCTGACAAGCTGTTTTTTTTCAGGAAATATTTTAAAGAGCGCCCACAATATTATTATTTTTTATTTGACAATAATAGTCTTAGGTGGACGTCGGCGCATAAAGAAATTTAATTTTCAATTACCTTTTGATTTAAGCAACGACAATGTTCTCAAGCTTTCGCGCTCTATTTCAGCACGCTAGCGTCCTATTCTCACGGAGTTTCAGCTTTTTGAGACGCCTAGTTTATTTATGCAACCCCAAAAAAGCACGGTTCTGTCCCGCCCGGTCATATCTATCTTCTTTTGCAAGTTACTGGAGTCAGGTGGTCTAGTTTTATTATTCTTGCATGTTTGACAGCGAAATATCGACCATTCTTATGTCGAGCGAAAAAAAGAAAGAGAATAAAAAGCCTGCGCATAAAATATAGAAGTAAGGAAAGAACATAAAAAAATCAGTACAGGAAAGAACAGAGACCGCGGAAGACAGGCTAATCTAAAGTCGTTCCAGGAAGAGTCGAATCTAATCCAAGTCTATCCGACCACCTATTTCGGACCCCAGAGCCAGGGAGAACCCCACCAACTTCCTTTCCTCATTTTTTGTTTGCCTTAGCAACCAACACAAAAATATAGACGAAAATAGATTCAAACTTGAGCTTGTTCGCTTCTAAAACTAAACACAAAAGAAATAAAAAGCTCCGTAGTTCTGCTTCTACCCAATCAGTGTCTAAATAGGACTAAGCTAGACAAGTGTGACTCCTAAAGAACATTTGAGGAGGACCAGATTTGGCATGGAGATAGGGAGAGGCCGTCTTGTTTCTTCAGGCTTTCCGAGAAAAAAAAATAAAAACAAGCACAAAGAGACTTGAATCTGTCTTGAATTGTCTCGGTCCGCCCCCTAAGTTGACTTTGGTTCTGGATTGCAGTGGGGCTTGCACAGTCAAAGGCCCGTTTCGGATATCCTTTGGAGGTCGAATACACAGTGGGTGGTGCACGAGATCACTGAATGCCCGAGAGACTCACTGCATTGTCGATGCTGAGCCTACTTGATCTAATGATCGTGAAACAAGTCCGAGCGCTGGGTACCTTTGGGAGCGTGCAATGCGTGAGGAGAAAGCCACTGTGATTGCCACATCGAGTATTCAGTCAAGTGCGCTCTCACGGTGAGTTCGTGCTTGATTTAGAAACTTCTCTTTAGTCAACAAGGAGGGACACCAGTTTCTTTTATTTCTCCTTACTATCAACATTTACGGACATGTAAACGCAACTCCCATTAAAGATTTTATTAAAACAAGGGTTTTTTATTTTTATTTTTTTTTTGTTCAAAAAGCTAGTTTTTTTATCACTTTATTCTTTTTTTTTAATTAGAAAATTTTAGCAATAACTTGACTAAAGTAGAAGTTTGGGCTAGTTGGTATTTCATGATTAAAGATTAAAACAGCGCAAGGACACGGACAAGAACAAGAAGGTAGACGAACAAGGCGCTGACTTACAACTGAAGTTTATTCGTTCTAACAGCGAGTATAAATACTGTATTGTCACAACAAACAAACATGAATAAAAAGCGTGACCTGGATGCCACGTGCTCACTAGCCATCGCTATGCACTGTCACTGTGTGTCTAGAAAGGAACGTTCCTTATCTGATAAAGATAGTGACGGAGTGCTGACACAGTTTTGCCCCAATCTTCCAATTTCCCGCGCCTCAATGATTTCTCGAGTGAGTTTGTCTTTATTTTTCCTAATCACTTCACACTTGTCAAAGACGGGAGCGCAGCAACAGTCTCGGCAGTGCAGGCCAAGGTGACCTGACACAACTCTGAACACGTTATACTTGTGCTCTCGCACGAGAGAGCCATCGCCCCGTTTCCTCGGCGCATCTCCTGCAACTTGCGAGAGGGGAATAGTGTACACCTCTCCGCACAGTCTACGAAATCGGCCCTGGTTCCAAGTCCTGCCCCCCCCAGGGTGAGAAGAGAAGCTTCGACCACAAGCATCAAGGCTCAGACGTACGGGTTATTCGTCTTACCTGTTGACTGACCAGTTGCTGAGAGCCTACTTAAGAAAGCACGTGAGGGAAACAACCCAGCAGGCTCGTAGGGTTAACAAAAAAGTAACTGTTTTACCATACCTGCATAAGATTTCCCACAACCTAAAGAAAGTTGGCCGTAGGGTTGGTGTTGATGTGGTTTTTTCGGCTCCGGAGAAGCTGTCTGGGCTGTGCAGAAAAGTGAACTCCTGTTCTAAAGAAAAGCAGGGTTGCACCAAAAAACACCAGGACCGATTCGTAGACTGTGTGGAGGGAGTAGTGTACTCTATTCCCCTCTCGTGTGGCAGGAGATACGTCGGGCAAACGGGGCGATGCCTCAATGATCGGCTGCGAGAGCACAAGTATAACGTGTTTAGAGTTGTGTCAGGTCACCTTGGCCTGCACTGCCGAGACTGTTGCTGCGCTCCCGTCTTTGACAAGTGTGAAGTGATTCGGAAAAATAAAGACAAACTCACTCGAGAAATCATTGAGGCGCGGGAAATTGGAAGATTGGGGCAAAACTGTGTCAGCACTCCGTCACTATCTTTATCAGATAAGGAACGTTCCTTTCTAGACACACAGTGACAGTGCATAGCGATGGCTAGTGAGCACGTGGCATCCAGGTCACGCTTTTTATTCATGTTTGTTTGTTGTGACAAAACAGTATTTATACTCGCTGTTAGAACGAATAAACTTCAGTTGTAAGTCAGCGCCTTGTTCGTCTACCTTCTTGTTCTTGTCCGTGTCCTTGCGCTGTTTTAATCTTTAATCATGAAATACCAACTAGCCCAAACTTCTACTTTAGTCAAGTTATTGCTAAAATTTTCTAATTGAAAAAAAAGGAATAAAGTGATAAAAAAAACTAGCTTTTTGAACAAAAAAATAAAAATAAAAAACCCTTGTTTTAATAAAATCTTTAATGGGAGTTGCGTTTACATGTCCGTAAATGTTGATAGTAAGGAGAAATAAAAGAAACTGGTGTCCCTCCTTGTTGACTAAAGAGAAGTTTCTAAATCAAGCACGTACTCACCATGAGAGCACACTTGACTGAATTCTCGATGTGGCAATCACAATGGCTTTCTCCTCACGCATTCCACGTTCCCAAAGGTACCTAGCGCTCGGACTTGTTTCACGATCATTAGATCAAGTAGGCTCAGCATCGATAATGCACGAGTCTCTCGGACATTCAGTGATCTCGTGCACCACCCACTGTGTATTCGACTTCCAAAGGATATCCGAAACGGGCCTTCGACTGTGCAGGCCCCACTGGAATCCTGAGCCAAAGTCAACTTAGGGGACGTACCGAGACAATTCAAGACAGATTCAAGTCCCTTTTTGCTCGTTTTTATTTTTTTTTCTCGGAAAGCATGAAGAAACAAGATGGCCTCTCCCTATCTTTATGCAAAATCTGGTTCTCCTTGAATGTCCTTTAGGAATCACACTTGTCTAGCTTAGTTCTATTTAGACACTGATTGGGTAGAAGCAGAACTACGGAGCTTTTTATTTCTTTTTGTTTAGTTTCGGAAGCGAACAAGCTCAAGTTTGAATTTATTTTTGTCTATATTTTTGTGTTGCTTGGTAAGCAAAACAAAAAATTAGGAAGGGAAGTTGATGTGGTTCTCACTGACTCTGTGGTCCGAAATAGATGGTCGGATAAACTTGGATTAGATTCGACTGTTCCTGGAACGACTTTGGATTAGCCTGTCTTCCGCGGCCTCTGTTCTTTCCTGTACTGAGTTTTTTTATGTTCTTTCCTTACTTCTATATTTTATGCGCAGGCTTTTTTTTCTCTCTCTTCTTTTCTCACTCGACATAAGAAAGGTCGATATTTCGCTGTCAAACATGCAAGAATAATAAAACTAGACCACCCGACTCCAGTAACTTGCAAAAAAAAAAAGATATGACAGGGTTGGATAGAACCGTGCTTTTTGAGGTTGCATAAATAAACTAGGCGTCTCAAAAAGCCGAAACTCCGTTAGAATAGGACGCTAGCGGCTGAAATAGAGCGCGAAAGCTTGAGAACATTGTCGTTGCTTGGATCAAAAGGTAATTGAAGAATTAAATTTCTTTATGCGCCGACGTTCACCTAAGACTATTATTGTCAAATGCAAAATAATAATATTGTGGGCGCCCTTTAAAATTATTTCTAAAAAAACAGCTTGTCATCAATAAAAAATATATCTTTCTTGCTCAAAAGTGTTTCTTTCTGATATAAATGTCACACGCGTTCGGTCAATCATTTCTCGTTTTGACGATATTGATCTTAGGTGGACCCCAAACGCAAGCGTCCTCATGAACGCGCGTTATATTACGCTACTAATGTGAAACCAAATAAAGCAAAATAAAAATGTGATTAACCCAGGGCCTAAAAAAAATTTACAAGGTGTTTCAATGGTTCTTTTTTTTCTGCAAAATGATTTACGCCTAGTCGAGACGCTCATTTTCCACCCAAATGTAGCGAAAGAGCCCCGAACCAAATGCCGAAGTTTTAGCATTAACGGTTGTTATCTTACTCAAAAGTTAGAGGTCATTTTGTGAGAATATTTCATAGGGAAACGACGGTCGACTGAGCTCTTGAATACATGGAGCTCTATGGCGCCAGTGACCAATGACGGGCAAAAAATGGGCCCCATTTTCCTATCGAAAATTTCAGAAAATCACTCATAAATTTTGAATAATATATGGGCTAGTGCGAAGAAACCTTGGGAACCTCAAGCGCTGCATTTAGGCTGAGAAAATCAAGGTTCGGTGATGCATAGATTATGTTTTACGGTTATACAAGCACTGTACATTTTTGGGAAGGAGGGGGCACATGCTGTACTTGCCCCGTTGGTTGGGAGTGTCTTTATTATTCTGCGGATCGTGATTCCACGAAAATGCCCGTCAGCGCTCAGGGAGTTCGAAGCTTCGGGAGCAAAACGGAAATGCCTACGCCTTGTTTTCTACTTGCCTGAACGAACACGCTTGTATACTTGCAATACCTTCGCTACGAGCGTTTTGTTGGATTTGACCTGTAGACTGGATGTTTCCCCGATGAGTCCGTATGTTGACGTTGGTAAAAACAGATTCGAGGTAATACCCGCATGTCCGATGCAATCCAGCTGTATCATCACCAACGCAGTAAGCGTCAAGCATGCTTTCAAAGCAAAAACAAAGTCGCGAGGTGCGAGGTTCAAGACGCTGCGTATACGGATGCGCCTGGGAGTGGGACGCTGGGCTTCTGTTGCAGGCGTGTAGCTCTCACGTTTTGAGGCCAGCGAACCCGGAGAGAAACATCCGGATATTTGTGGGTCTCGTTTCCGTTCTACGTCGCGTTGCGTAATTTCAAATGCTCTGCTAGTGCCCGTGGACAGACGCCGAGGGACGCCCGACAGACGCTAGATTTACGCTCAGTGGATTGTTCATAACGAGACGCTAGGACGCCCAACTTCACGTCAGCATTAAAGGGTCGCGTCTCGAGGACGCTAGCGGAGGAATGTTGCCTGGAACACTGAGTCGGACTGGGGAATTTACCGCGTCTCAGATCACAACGAGAAGCTACCCACGCGAAGAGCCGCAGCTTGGCCCGTTCCTTCTCTATGCAATCTAGGCTCTCTGGCTGACAACAGGCCGGCGTCTGTGACGTCGTTTTGTTGGCAATCCGGGACCACGTCTGATGTATGGGCGGGACGGGATGCCGCTAAACACAGGAGTCTTGCAAACACCGCACTTTTACGCAGCCGACATTGGGAAAAAGAAAATGAAAACTTCGTGTCAAGTGTCCCGCGTTCACGCGAATAGGCTCGAGAACTTGTTCAAATACAGCCTCCGTCGAATTGGCACAAACAAACGACGTGCCATGAATCTCCAGCACGTCCTCTCTTTGTCGTGCCTTTATTGCGGAAGCCTTAGTGCTTGAGGGGCTGACCTTCAATTCTTCCGCGGATTTTTCCTTTACAAAACAAAGATACCAACGATAGAGGAATATAAAAGCGAAATGCATTCCGTCCCACAGTGACAAACGCCAAAGGAAGCCAGCGCGACTCTGTTTGCGCTGCATGTTTCGGCAAACTTCTACGCTGGACTTTGCGCTTAACACGCAGAACCATTCATTCTCGTTTCTTTTTTCTTTTCGATGAAGGGTTATGTATGTCAACCTAGTGCGTGCGTGCGTGTCCGTGTCTGCATGTGTCTGTGTGTTTGTAAATGTATGTGTGCGTTCATGCGTGTGCGTGTGTGTACCTCTATTCGTGTAGGTGTGAGCGTCTGTTTGTGTGTACGTGCGTGTGTGTGAGGGTGTGACCGAGCCCAGATTGAAAGGCTGTTAGACTGCGTGCAAGCAGCAAACATTGGAGTCGCTGTCCTCAATTTTGCATGTAGAATACATTATCCTTTGTTGTGACGCTAAGTTGTCGAGCGTCTGGCTTCCGAGATCAGCAGATTCAGAGAACATGGCTCTGCACGCAATGCTAATTTCGCAGACGTTTATCAAACGTGTACCATGGTGAACAAGCAAACGTAAAGGTCCCCTTCTGCCACCGTTATGCTTTGATGCCTGCGACGGCATCGAGCAAATGAAAATGGTTCACGGAGCATGCTGGGAAAATGACGTTATTGTCGTTTTATGTGTAACGCCTTCACACAAAGTGCCTGTAAGGTTGCTGGGAGCGGGAAACTCGTTTACGCAGTTCACGAGCCTCGTGAACCAAAAATCTCCCAAAAGCGCGGTCAGTTTTGCAGATTGAGACGGACATGACTACACCAATAATACCTGTGCTGGGTGTTTGTTTGGAGCGTCTAGAAAGTTAGTAAGCTCCGGCGAGTGTTTAGCGCTGTAGATGAGAACTTTAGCCAATGCGAGTACAACGGCGAGCCTGGCGCGTCATAGCGCGCGGCACGCGGTGGTAATACACGGCCTCACAGCCGGTACGATGCTCATCCAGATCGGAACGGGCGGGGGTGAGAGGATTGAACCCGAGATGCGCTGGGTTAAGCAGCTCGAGCTTTCGCTTTACGCACTGCAGGCCGCACTAAGCTGACAGATTCGGCCTGCTGATCCCTCTGCTTTACCTTTCCCTGCCTACTGTCTCTATACTCTTGAACCCCGAGACAGGGGAACGAAGCGAAGAGGAAGAAAAAGGGGACAACACAACGACGTCTCAAATCCCCGTAGTATAAGTACTACTGTTTTATACTCCATTCACAAGGCGAGTATAAAGGTGCCTTTGATATAAGTCCTTGCAGTCGGCGAACCAGCCGAAAGCGCACTTGAGTCGCGAGCACAAGCCACGCGCGTAAGTACGCGAACGAGATGCATACGAGACCATAAAGGTCCTTTGGCTAAGGTACGCGCATGATTGTGTACATGGGGACTTTGTATCGTATGCGAGTTTCTATAATTTGGTCCTGAAATGATGTACCCTTAAAACCTAATGTAGATTAACTCAGCTCATTATGGCGTAGTATATCCGAGCATTAAATCTCATCTACTGCAGTAACCGAATTCAACCGATTGTGACCTTCCAGTTGAACTGTAGATGGATGTATGGATGGTCTGCGGCCATATCTAGCTATCTTCCTTTTTTTCGGACGTGCGGCTGGCGCCATTACTGTGTGGCCCGCGCTGTTTACAAATATAGCCAAACAAGCGCCCCCCATGGCGGTGTGACGTCAGGGCCGGGTGTCGATGTATATAGTCCCGTATAATTCTCTGTGGCTTTTTTTCGAGGCGAGTCTAGGATTATGATACTCGTGATAGTCATGGTGATCATGATGATCCTCGTGCATTTTATTTCCCATTCTTGTTGGTACACGTAGGACGTCAGGACCACCAGCTGCGGTGACGTCATCGTCGCTTGATGACGTCATCAGTAGTACCAGTGACGTCATGTGGGACGTCACTAGCAGAACATTCCCGGCTAAATTTAGCGGAAATAAAATCCTCCTTAATTGCGGTAAAAAATTCCCCGCTAAATCTAGTGGAAACAATTCCCCGCTAAAGTTTGGGAAAAATTGCCCCGCTGAATTCCCGCCAAATTTACGCGATGCTTTCGCCAAAGATGTGCATTTTCTGCGCGCGTACCGCGACCACACCCATGTTAGTAGTGGGGACTTTCACTTCTCCCCTCAGTACCCTTCCCTCCTCCTCCTCACTCAAGAGCTGCGGTTTACCCAATTCGGGGTCACAGGGTATCGTTTTCCATATCCTTTTTTTTTTTTTTTTTACGAGAGTATAGGTTGACGCATGTTCAGCTGCAATCAGTTCAAGCTCCCGTTCCCGTACCTTTGCCTGCATGACATAATGGAAGTTGTCCCCGAGTGTAGACCGAAAACCCCGACACCCCTCGGCCCCACCCCCTCCCCCCGCACACACACATTTACATTACACGATGTTCTTTACCTTTAAATTGTACAAAACAAATCGTAGTGTGTATGTTTATACAGCCTGCACTTAGTCTGCCTCCACAGGCGACTTGTCTCTCAGCTGTAGATGAGCAATTTGGCCAGTGCGGTACAACCGCTACTCTGGGGTCTTGGGCGTGCACCACGCAGTAGTGGTGCACAATCACACGCCGGCACGATGCTCATCCAGATCGAAACGGGCAGGGGTGGGGATTGAAACCAGGATCCCTGGGTTCCGCAGCGCGAGCTTTCGCTCCATATGCTCCGAGCTTGAGTGCGCTAGCCCACTGGGCCACCGATTTCAAAATTGTCGATATAGACCGAGAAAGAGCGCTAAACACGCTCTGGCATCATGGCCACTTGTTCGTGGTATAGACCTTTCCAATAACCGCCTTCTGCGCTCTGTCATCTTTGTCCACTGGGCCTTGGAAGACGTTCTGAGCGTTGCGCATTAGCTCTCTTTTACGAAATATGAGACGCTGCGTATGTGTCCACAGCACAGTGACTCGGCATTCTTTGCCTGAGTGATAGGCGCTGGAAAGGCTTATACGGAGCGCAAGTTCGTCTGCTTCTTGCACAGGGGATGCAGTGACGTCAGGACGCCGTAGCTCTGATTGGCTCTGGTTGGAAGGATAGTGGGTATGGACCTCAAAGCAAGCTGCCTTGTGGTCTACCCACTGTCCTTCCAATCAGAACCAATCAGAGCTCTGCGTTGTTCTGACGTCACCACAGCCCCTGCAAGAGGAGCGAGACGAACTTGCGCTCGGCATTGATGTAGAGCGGAGATTCAGACGTCCTGCAGGAATGGCGACTTTTCAGCGGTCGGCGTGAGTGAAGCGTTACGTTCGACAAAGAATTTCCTGTTGTGTAACATTTAGGGTTCTGTGTTTTCGGATAAATTAGGAAAAAAACACCCGCCGGTAAACTTTTGGTCCGTTCAGATTTATCGGATAAACTCCGAATTTTAATGTGCTGACGATATTAAGCTTGGGTGAACGTCGGCTCATAGAAACATTTTGTCCCTTCTCGGTTATCTATTCTCTGTCAAATACCGTGCTGCATTCAAACTTTCGCGTTCCATCCCAACCGTTAGCGTCACATTCTTAACGTGTTTGAGCTTTACACGTTGCACGGTTCATTGACCCGGGCCGAAAAACACGGTTCCCTTTGCTCGGAAACGCCCTGTATATACGAAACTCTGCCTAGTCACTCTACTCCTCCATTTTACTTTAAGATCGACTGGAGCCAACGCTACGATGCAATGTACGCCAATCAAGCCGCAACAAAGTGCTTCGTCATGGCGCTTGTCGTGCTTGTGCTTTTTGATTTCAACAGCTAAACTAAATATGCACAGTAAATGCGGCGTAAACTATATGTTTTTTATTACTCTCATCTTTGTTTTTAGTTGCTTGATGCAATTTTTGCATCATAGCGTTCGCTGTGGTGAAACTTAACGTTAAAAAGGAGTGTAAGTGTAGCTAAACTCTTACCTAGGGACTTTAAGTGTAACCACTCTAAATCCAATCAGCATGTCCGTGAATGTCGAGAATAGCATAGAACTGTGACTGGGAAGTCAGAGCAGCATTGGCAACACAGATCAGATGTTCAGCTCTATTGTCACCCAAACGTCGGTCGGATTCCCCGGAGAAAATGACCACAAAATAATAAGTAAAACAAAGTCACAGATAGACAAAAGCAAAAAATACATGAACTTCGAAATAACCGAACGACTTCAATGTGTTTCAACAGGCAGAAACCTGTCAGGCTTACACTGCATTGTGTATAGTGTGCGGAATGTCGTCAGAACAACGTTCGTTAGTAGAAAACGGGCTCATTATTCCGTCAGGTCGGCTCTCTGAACCGTCCAATTTTCCTGTCAGTATACATCCCAGAGTTCTTTTTAGGGGCGAAGCTCCTTAAGGCGTGGGTCTGTCCCTCCTAGTTGTGGGTATGTAGCCACTTCGAGGTTTAGTTTATGAATGGCTCAAGAGATGGCGTGGAAAGCGCGCGTATCGGCAGGCAGACCCCGATGCAGCGAGAGCTCGTGAGGCGTCTGCAAAACGCATCAGGCGAGCTCAGCCCGAAGGTGCCGACGCGCGGTTTAAGCGAGACTTTCTAGACGTTTCGTTCGGCCATAGCTGTGGTGTGTGTGATAGATTGTGGTTCTCAAACAGTCTAGTCACAATATCTTCCATAAAGAACGACCAGGCTCGCGCCAATGCCATCGCCGTGCTGCAGCGCGAGTTCCCTGCCAGCAGCGGTGAGTACAAGATTTGCTATAGCTGCAAGGATTCGCTAGTGGCGGGAAAGGTGCCTCAATGAGCGTATCTTACGGCTACACGTACCCACCCAAACCGGATCACTTACCTCCTCTGAACCTTGTGGAAGAACGACTGATCGCTCCTCGTTTGCCGTTCATGAGCATAAGGCGGTTGACGCACGGTAATGGACAGTATGGCATCAAGGGGCAAGTGGTTAACGTTCCGATAAACGTCCCCACCACGGTGCAAACGGAAGAATCGCTGGTTTACCGACGATTCACTCCGAGCTTCGCCCACTCATCATCATTCACCACGTGGATATGCTGTGACTTTTTTCTGGGACTTCTAATGCGCGGGGTGAAAAACAAACGCGTGTTTCATAGGTCATTAACATCAGAGTCCGTTTTTAAGTGGTATTTGCGCAAAGTACAAAAAATTGTTGCATCGCCCCTTTAAAGAAAGAAGTTGAAACGGCTAGAAATTCCCACTGGATCAACCTTAAGTTGGCAACCGAAGGTAAAGTAATTCTTTTACGAATTCTACGAATTTACAAGGCGTACAGATGTTATCGACTATTGGCAACATCACAGAAGGCCCCAGAAAATGACAGAAGCAGATGTGCTTGAATGATTGTGTTGATGTTTTGTTGAAAGTGAAACAGCCTGAGTTCAAGCCAAAGAATATGAGAGTGGAAATTTTTTTTTTTTTTTACGACGCTTTCGTAGGCACGTTTTGTTTCGGACCGAATTATGCACTAGTTCATGCAGTAAGAGTTCTTGCCGTTCGCCGGTGTCGGATAGTAACAAGTTTAACTGGCAACGATAATAACTGAGGTGTAATAGACAGAGCGCAAGGAAGGGGGAGAGGGGGGGGGGGGGCGTCGAGGCCACACCGAGGTTCGGGTGTATTAATTAGTGGTTTAGAAACAAAGCAAGCTGCCTTTCTCTCTACTCAATCTTCGAACGCACTCAAACACCAAGCGCCGACGTTCAGCTTTCATCATTCAAACGCGCTCGAAGAGGGAGTATAGAGACAGAATGCAGTTAGCTTTGCCGCTACCCGCTAATTATTCCAGTCGGATCTCGGCGCTCCGGGATTCCGCGTGTTCTCCTCTCCTCCTTTCCCTCAGTTTCTGCCCGTATGAAATGGAGTCCGAGTGCTCTTTCTTGTACATCCAGCCACGCGTCGGTGTAGGGCTCGCACCAGTTAGCTCGTATCCCCACGGCGAGCGGACGATAATAATGATGTCCAATCTTCGTTCGGATACACGCGAGTCATCCGTTTCTGCCTTTCGCAGGTACCTCCTGCTGTCTCCTTCTTTATCCTCAGGTATTATCGCTGAGATGAGGTAGGAAAAAAAAAACATAGTGGTTCCAAATTTATTATATTTTTTTGTTTGTTTACATACTGCTAACCTTCGTTTGCAGGTTGTGGTCAGGAGTGGTTAGAGAGTTATTTGCGCAAAGTTACACAAAAGATACAGGCGAAACTTGTAGCTAAAATAGGCTCGGAAATGCAACAATAATAACCAAGATCAAAACACCTTTTCGCGGACAACTTTCCGAAGGTTCGGCAATTATATTGGATGGTATCAAATTTACACGCGCTTCAGAAAGTCTATTCCGTTCCTCGATGGTACATGGGAAAAACGAAAGTGAGAGCAGTTACTTCGCCACAGAAAGGAAACGAGCCTATTATAAAGACGTATCGTGGCACCAACAAGTCGAAGAGTTATTTATTTTTGTAGTATCTATGTTAAAGTCACCGTTTAAAAAACAATATAAAAGTTTTTAGTCTCGCCCTACCACGCCTAGTCGATACAAAAAATGCAATTTCAGCGGTTCCGTAAAGTGGGGCGACAGATTCGTTTCTTTCGTATTGGTTGTACATGCAGCACAACGCCAATTTCTGCACCTTCTCTACTTTGTCAATGGGAGCAGCTGTATGCGGATCCCATACTTACAAGCATATTATATTACAAATTGTAGCAGGAGTTTTGTAAGCAGTGAGCTTTATATCGGAAGAGCAGTGCTTCAAATTACACTTCAAGTGTCAGCGCAAGCAGACAATTTCCGTTGACGCACGGCGTCTGTACAGGTTCCACTCATATATGTATTCATTGTCTACCACCCGAAGGCATTACATAAGGATGTATTACAAAAACAAGCAAAAACATAAAATACTACAATGTGTTTCATATTAAGACCGACCGCATCGACGCTAGAATTCAATAGATTAAATCAAGCAGCGTCAGAACTGCGTCTTGGCGCTCGTTTTTCTTCGCAGGTTTTCTAGATAACCGGCTAAACCTATCACACCCAAAAAACAAAAGAAGCGCATGATTACAGCGGAGTCACTTTGCGTGATTGATTTAGTCATGATATTGATTTGCACGTCAAAACCGCACTGAACAAAAGCAGCATAAACTGTTCTTTTAATAAGAAACTAGCACCGAGTTATCAAACTGAACTCAAAGCTTATAAAAAACACTCGTCCGCTCACAATTAGAATATGGAAGTATCGTATAGAATCCTCATCAAAACTACTGAGTCAAAGAGTCCTAGTAGTCCTTACAAAAATAAAGCTGGCCCGATTCATTCATCACAAATACTCACCCATCGCGAGTGCTTCACAACTCAAGTCTGAATCTAATCTGTCGCCTTTGCCAACACGTAGGGATCTATCTCGGTGGTGATTCTTTCATAATACGTACTTTACGTACTACGACCCGCCACACCCAAATTTCCTATGCTGGCATCCTTCTTCCTACAGATCTCAATGGTGTGGTCGTGTACTCAAAGAGGAACTATTACAATCGCGGACTGATCGACATAACTTTTCTCCCCTTTCCCCGCGCATCAAAGACCGGAACTCTCCCTGACGCAGTCGTAACTGTTAATGACCCACTTTTATTTCGTTCTAAGTGCGAAATGTTCTTTGGGTCCATACTGTCCATACATTTAACGCGTACCAAAATATTTGACGCATTTTTTTAACTTCTCGCGCGGCCAGGCTCTTTACATAGACCATGAAAATCGGTTTCTTAACCTATCGTGCTACGATTTTGTGCAGCGTTGCCCACAGGTGGAGAATTTTTCTATAAAATTTGCAAAAAACCAAACTTCTCAAAAAAGTTTAAAAAAATCTTGACTACTATGAAAACGCAACGAAGTCACCGGTCTTCCAACAATATAGCGCCCTATTGTTTGAAGACCGATGGCTTCGTTGCGTTTTCACTTCCGCAAATATTTTGTAACCATATTTTACAAAGACGAAGGTGAATACCACTGTTACTGACTGTCACAAAATCCGCCTGTGTCGCTCGAAGTCATCGCGCCCACGCGACCGGCAAAACGCCACCGCCACGGGCCGATGGGATGACGCATCGAGCCTTCGTAGAAACAAGAACGCAGCATCAAATCCGGGTTTACTACGGTTGATCGAACGCCATTTCATCGAAACACATTTTAGTAGAGAACGGGCTTGTTTTATCGAAGTTCGGTTTAAAGAAAGCGGAGCCTCAGCTTATAGAAATGCCGTTTGTCGAGAAAAGGACACTCTTTAAAAAGAAAGTCCCCGGACAGCTAAGCACTTCTTATGAGTTGTGAATGCGAAAGCATGATTGTCATTCTTCGGCTCCTTATTTCATCTGGGGCGCAGTGGCGTGGGCGGCCACGTTTCAGTACTGCAGAGGTGGCGGCCGACGGTCGAGCTCGCGCTCTCGTGAGCCGTGCTCGAGCTCGGCTGTACAACCTCCTCCGAGTTCTGTCGAACGGGCTCTGTGGCCAGGCCCGTGCACCGCCGCACCTCGCCGGACCGCTTTAGAACCACTGCGTGCGCTGCGCCGCCATGGAGAGGCTTCTCTGGTGGCGGCTTTGGAACCACGCCGCACGAGAGCCAGCGGGAGTCTCGTTCCTTGATTACGCGCGCCAGCCAATGGGAGCATAACCCATCAGGGATTTGGCTCCACTTCGCTCCTTTTGCAGAGGTGAAATTAACTGACGTTTTGCGTGGCTTATGGCGCGGCTTCAAAGCTGGGATGCCTCAGATCGTGGCTTCACTTCGCTCCTTTAGGAGAGGGAATTTAGCTGCCGTATGGCACGGATGATGACGTCGGCTCTCTTCATGGGACAATTAATGTTTTCGCATTAAAAGGATCCCTTACTTCTCGCGCGTATCACTAGACCGAGAGCGGAAAAACTGACGTCACATGAACTATGCACCAATTCAATTTCACCTGATACATTTTGGCGGGAAAATTGATGTCACATGACCCGAGGTCACATGACCTATGCGCCAGTTTACTTTCCCCGCAAAATGTCGAGGCGAAATTGATGTCACGCAACCTGACATCGCGTGAACCATACATCAGTCAGTTTTGGCGGTAACGCGTTACTTTCTTCACTAACGAGTAACGTACTCGTCACTTTTTCAAAACAGCAACGGGTAACGTACTTCGTTACATCTTTGAAGCAACGGGTAACGTAGTTACGTTACTCGTTACACCTTCCCTTCCCAAAACCTGAAAAAAGTACACTTCAATTTTTTCCGTTCTTCTATACTTCGTTTCACCTTAAGTTGAGACGCAGCCGACTCTACGAGCAGATGGTGCAAATCAGACAAAGTCAAAAGGTGCCATCATGCTCTTCGCCGTGTTTCTATACGTGTTCTCTCATCGCTGAACCATAAACAAAAGAAAGCCCAGTGAGTTGCGCTTTTGACACTGCTTGATTGGTCCTACTAGCTGGTAGCGTCAGCAGCGTCTGGACTTAAGCTGAAACGAAGTATAGGCGCCTAGTCATTCATTACTGCGATCATTCCACATACCCTCAAAATCTTGCCTGTCCTTTCCCTGCGCAAGAAGTCACAGTTTACAAATACTCCACCTCCCACTGCCCTTTGTCCCAGTGTAAAAAACAAAACAAAAAAAGAAAACGCTCCCGCCAGAAAACAAAAAACAAAGAAACGCTATTGCCGTCAATTTATAAGTAAAAGTAACGCAAAAGTAACGTGCGTTACTTTCGCTCGCTAACGGTAAAGCGTTTCTTTTATTTCTTTAGGTGATGTAGGTCGGCTACGCGTTCCTTTATTTTGCGAGAAACGAGGAACGTATTTCGTTACTCTTTTTCGGTAACGCCTACAACACTGACACCAACGTAGTTTCCCCGCTAAATTTAGCACGAAAATCGACGTCGGATGACCTTTAATGTTCATGATATATAAGACTTTAAATTGACTTCTAAACAAATTAAAATTATCACACCTGAAACTATTTCATGCATTGTAGAACTTTGGAAGCAACGTTCGCTAATAATTCTTTTTGTTTTATAGTGTATGAGCAGTGTGGTTCTGGCTTTAAGCTTGAGAAAAAGAATTAATAAAACCGAGGTTCGCTCGTTCGCGCTAGCAGTGTCGCGCAGTGTACCTTTCGTGTCAAATACGATCTACAAGAAATAGAAAGCGCGCGCTTGTACTCATCCCGTCGGTACGGCCTTCGCAAGCAAAACTTGTTTTTTTTTTCTTGTTTTTTTGTGTGTGCGTGTGTGAACAAATTAGTTAAGTCCTGGAGACTGCATAGGTGAAGAATAACAAAAAACACGCAAACAAAGTGTTGGCAATTACTGAATGCTTTGCCGGTAGAAGATTGCTTCAGTACCTTAATTTATCATGAATCGCGGAAGTCTAGCACTGGATTGCAAAGTCCTCATTCTGAAAGTCAAAACGTCCATTTCGCTAGACGGTAACAAGAAAAATAATTTTGTTTGCGCGATTGATTACGCAAAATTTCAGCAAACTTTGGCAATGAGGAAACAAGGAAAAGACTAATCAAGTGCAGTCAGACACTTCTCTTTCTTTTTCTCTTTGTAATACGATTTTTGCTGCTAACAGTGCATTACATTCGAACACGCTGTCGGCATGTGTTGTTGCTGTTGTTGTTGTTGTTGTTTGCTACTTTTTTTCTCATTTCATCTGAACTTGTCCTCCTTTATGGCACTAAAGAGCTAAACTAATTTTTCAGGAAGTACATAGTTCAAGTAACCTCCGAAGACGGAAAAACTATCAAGAGTTTGTAAGAGGATTAGCTTCTTAGTACGAAATTAATGAAAAAATAAAAATAAGCTTTGAATACATTCATTTAAAGGGACCTTGCATGCTAAAGAATACTTAGTCAAAGCAACCTCCAAAACCGCAAAATAATTTAACGAGGTAATGTAAGAGGGTTAGCGTGCTTTTAGAGTCAGCAAAGACCATTAAAGGCTGTAATTTAAATGGGCAGTACAGCAAGTTTTGTACTTTCGCTAAGTGCCTCTTACAATTAATCCTTCACGTTAATAACCTAGGAAGCACGAGGTCGTTTTTCTCTCTACGCAGTGGCAGTCGCGCAACAAGAAGAGGGCAAAACAAGCAGCATTCACACTTCCCCTTTTTTCCCCCTTCAACACGCAGCAAGAACAAGCGGCCACGCAAATTGGTGCAGATTATATGTGCCGCCAAAGCATCCGTCATAGATAATCGCTGGGGCTGGGAAAAGTTCAGGACACGTGCCGAGCTACAGACATTGTTATATATCATATCCTCCTCTACACTCACAAAGCCTGGCAGTTCGACGACGGAGCCATAGAGTGCCCGGTCGCAGATTTGGAGCGCGAGGATCTGGTAGCGCACAGCATTTCTTGGGGAACCTAGACTGTTTCATGTCAGCGCAGCGGAGACGAGACTGAAACATGGACTTTGCGAAACCCGCACGAGACAAGAAGCTGGATAGCGCGAACGAACGCGAGGAGCACGACGCGGACATTCACATCGCTCGGGAGGAAGTGTGTTTCACGGCAGCTCTCAGCCGCAGCCGAGGAGCAGCCCGATTACCTGAGCTTTTTCGGCGTCTGCCCAGAAGCCTCCTGGCTCTCCTCTCATCCGTTGTCTGCCGCTCTACCTTTTCACTTTCGGCGGCCGCGTCTCGTGGCGATCTGCCAGGCTTTGTCAGTATAGAAGAGGCTATAATTATACTCTGTTTTATACTTAGTGTACAACGCTGTCAAAACTGCTGGCGAGAGCGTGGGGCTTGATCTCGGTGATCATTTGCACGCGTTCTCACTCAAACGAGACTATAGGTGATGCCCCGTGCTCGCGCCAGTAGCATTGACGGTGTTGTATACTAAGTATAAAACGGAGTATCGGCGACGTGAGCGATCGGAAGCGTCGCTGTGCTCGACCTTACACGATTGCCCGAATGCTGACTATGGCCTCGGCAAAGGATTTCTCATCGAAGTAGATAAGACTAATGTAAGACTCCAATAGACCCCTTCCGAAGTTCACGTGCCGTATTTTAGAAGGTAGGAACCACTGCACAACTGCGGAGCAACTGACATCGTGGAACGTGCAAGTCATTCTATAAGATAGCGAAGATCGGAGTGCGACCAACGCTAGGAGCCGACGAGCTAATCAAACAGCGTCGAATGTGCAACATAACCGCGCTGCGCTCATTACCTTTTTATTTTGGTGTTTCTGCCTTCTAATTTAACCAAACGCACAAAGTGCGCCGTGACGTTGCGGTTTTTGTCCGCCATTACGCTGGGGTTCCACAGCTGCCAGCAGAGGGCAGTCTTTCAAAAGGGGTCTATTTTGAATATGTTTGCAGTGTTGGTTTCAGAGCGGAGCGCAATGAATTCAAGCTTCCCCCATGCCCATTACAAACACCATCGAACTTGTTGTTCGCGAGGTAATGATGTCGCGAGAGGGAACCGTAGGAGGGCGCCACCAACACATCTCGCCGCCAATAGAGTTCGGCTTTACAAATCCCGTCACTGCAGTGATTAGACACGAGCCACAACTCGAATGCTCGTGGAGCGCATCGATTGTGGCGAATCAAAATCGAGTGCTCACGCTGTGCTTTCGTTTAAGCTATGAGTAGCACATGGATATCGACATTGTGGGGTAATCCCGTGACTAGATCTACAGTTTTATCCTAATGACTGTGTAATCAATTTTGTGAAAGATAGGCTGGTAAAAAATGTCAGCTTTTATCCTTGAAATTACACTACGACAGAAAACTTCTTCATGAGTGGCGTTGCGTGCGAGTATACTATTGCCAGTAAACACGTGTAAAGTTATAAAACATTGTTGCACACCCGCTTTAAGATCGCAGACGAAAACAAATTGTCCAAAGCCAGACTCAAGATCAGTGTGCTTCAAACAGGCAAAAAGTAGTCCTACGTTACGATATTCACTGACGTGTCTAGAACTATAAAAAAGAAGGACGACTTTTTTTCTTATTCTGTTTTTATATTTGTATAGAAAATCATATATAAAGTACAGCAGCAGCACAGAATAATTAAACGAGTAATCTATACATTTTATACAGGAACGGCAGATCATATTTCATGCTGGCGTCCCTGCTCGAAGATTCTATTAAAATGACAAAATAAAAACGAATTAGCCTGAACAACAACAAAAAAAAGAGTATTCAAGAGTACGTATAAACATCAAACAAAAAAACAAAAATTAAACCTTGTTGCAACTTTCGTCACACACAGACGAAAGAGATTCCGCTTGCACAACTACGTCACGAAAGACTTCGCAAGCTCAACAAGACAAACGTCAAGACTTACTAATTTACATATTCATCAGAAAGGTATGCGACGTGCTGAAGTAGGAAACGGAATATAGATTTTTATATTGCCAAAAAAAAACGAAGCATAAAGGATGGTACAAGATGGTCAATCAATTTTCACTTAAGTGCTTCGGAACTTTTTCAACCCGAAGGGTGCACACTGAGAAAGAAAAAAAAATAGTCTAAGTTGCCTAGACAGTGAGAGTTTAGTCTGCCAGAGTGTGGCGACATTGTTACCCTCTGAAGATGAGAAATTTTGCCAGCGCTGTACGACTGCTAGCCTGGGGTCTTTAACGTGCATCACGCAGTAGTGATACACGACCGCACTCCGGTACGATGCTCATCTGCAGCTCGAAACGGGCAGTGGTGAAGATTGATCCCAGAGTTCCCTGGATTCTGTCGCGCGAGTTTGCGCTTCACGTACTCCGAGCAGCGGTGTGTTTTTAACGCACTCGGTCACTAATCGCCCTAAGGCGCACTCTAAATGAAAGGGAAGAGCAGAAAAGACAGAAAAATAGAACGAAGTAAATTTAACGACTTTTTTTTAAAGGGTCTGATATGTAACTTCCATCTTACACGAAAAAGCAAAAACAACGCGACGAGTTCCTTTTCTTCTTAATGTTGTTAACTTTTTAGAAAGTTGACAAAAATACACCTTTCGTGCACTTCTTCTTTCGTTGTCGTCACTTTTGCAATCTTCGCATATGTTTTAACTCTCTACGACTTTCCAACAATACTAAAATTCATACTTCACTACAGAAAAACTGGGATTTATTCAAAGCCTCAAGTAAGGCATACAGAGTGGGCCATTAGCGCGAACTTGGGATCGCACCCTTTAGCGGTTCCCCTCTTAAGTTTTCAAGCAACTCACGCGGAAACTATTACCACGAATCTTAGAGGGGACACACACACACACACATCTACACGCGCACACGCGCGCGACACCCACACACGCACGCACACGGACACGCACACACGCACGCACACACGCGCGCGCGCGCGCACACACGCACAGAAAGGTTTAATGGGTATACATCTTTCCATAAAAGCGTCTGAGGGCGCGTTCATTGCTGTGTTTGTGTGTTAGGCACGCGCACTTTTCTGGCATGCCTCTATTGCGCGCGAGCGCTGGTTGGACTGTGATTTAACACGTGGGGACTGTGATTTTTGTAAACAGTGGAGGCGTCTATAAGGGGTGGTCATATAGTTCGTATTATCGGCACCAAAAATTTAGGAAAAGTGAAAACAAAAAAAAACAGGCATCAACACGAGGGCACGTCCCTCTAGTTTCGGCACAGCATATATATCGCGTGCTATAGTTCCTCTGAAAGCTGCTAGGGCGTCGGAACAAAAATGACATCACCCATCGAAAAAGTCGAAGCTAGCAGTGATCCGTTTTCTCGTTTTAAGAGAAGCAATACCAAGGACATTCATTCCGAGTTGGTGGCGGTGTTCGGGGACAACGTCCCAGTTTCTAACAATGTGGTTAAATGGCGCAGACGCTTCCAGTGTGGCCAAACAAGCCTGAAAGCATTTCAAGGACGACGACCAAGTGATTGCTGATGTGGAGGGGTTCCTGAACATTCAAAACGAGGAGTTCCATAACAATGAGCTCCGGCAGCTTATCCATGGCTGGCATAAGTGCGCGACCTTGGATGGCGAATGTGTAGTGGAAGACTAAACTCCTACCCGAGTTTTGTTTCTGAATCTCTATTCCTTCATGACTATAATGCAAACTTTATGAACGCACCTCGTACACTTTAGTGCACTCAGAGGTTCCTTCGAGTCACAGACTTTGCTATTAACACTCCTCTGCGGTTTCCGAGCCACCCGTAGAACACTTTACAAACTCATTCGTACTTTTTTTAAGTTTTATTCTTTTATTTTTCTTTGCAAGAAATTCTTGCGCCTGCGAAAGGCAAGAAATGGGGTGAAATGTAATTTGACAGTATGGTGCTTCAAAGACGCGGTCACTATTTCGCCGTTTTTCGGTTTATTTCGCATTCTTTCGGGTAGTTGGACGGGTACATATAGTGATAAATAATGATTTTTTCGAGCTATTTATTTTATTTATTTTATTGTACTTTTCCGGTGCCCCTAAGCAGCCCGTAGGCCTACATAAGGGTGCACCGTTGACACTTACATGCAGTTTTGCATAAAAAGCATGCACGCAAACGCATGCATAATTTGAAGAAACAAAAACGTGAAATATAAATGTAAATGAGAAAAATTAAATGCAAATTTAAATAAAATATTCTGATTTAAATTAAATATGTCTTATGTAAAACAAGGAAATATTATATAATTCAATTCTGAATTACTTATTTCACTTTTTTTAGCTTGATTTAAAGAATGTTTAGTAAAGTAAAAGGTAGCGAAATTTTATTGGGGTATAAAAGTTATTTGGCAACCCCTGGCTAAATACTTTCTTCTTTTTTTGTGAACATAGTGATCATGCAGTAGCGCATGAATAAAACAAAAAATAGTGTCGATTTAAGCAACAAAAAACAAAAAGTTCATTTGGACCCATGGGACACGTACAAGACCTGACACGAATCGCAGACCGGAAAGTGCACGGTTCCAACGGCTACTTCCTGTCTTCTTCCTGTTGACCGCCGCTACTTCCGGGTTCTTGCTTCCGGCCGGAAGCAATTAACGTGATTGCTCGTGCCACTATACACAGGATATCGATTTTTTTTTCTAACTCCACAAAACCAAAAATTTTGATTACCGAGCAAAACTTCGAGACAGAAACAGCCTCGCAATCCTAAACATGCGAACTTCCCAAAAACACGCACACGCGGAAAAACAAAAAATTCTTAAATTAGCTGCGCTTGGGACGACTCAACCTCTCTGCAATTAGAGTATCCGCTTTTGCCGTCGTCTTAGTTATCGTTTGTCCGATTTTCGTTCGTGGTTTTGACGTTAATCACTACTGCCAGTTCTTAATTATTTACTAGGTCTAGAATATTTTCGTCACGCTATGAGCAAACGTTTTTCCCGAGTATAAATCGAAGGAGCGTAGGAGGTTGACGGCAGGATCGTGAGAGAGCCCTTGATTTAAGATAGAAGGCGATTCAAGCCATAAAGAGCGTTTACAAATTAATGGCAGACGACTCTCCCTGCGCCGATTGGTCGTGACCTGCGCATGCGCTGCTTTCTTTCGTGGAAAGGAGGAAAGCGAGCGGAGAGCTAGGTGGCGCAAGCGTTATAAAGGGTATAGCCCTTAACGTCCATCCAACATCCATCCATCCAGGCGGAGTCGTTTTTAGAATATCAACGCTTTCGGCACCTCCTCCCAGCTCGTATTGCAAACGCGGGCTCGTGAACCACGTGACCTTGGTCGAGCCTCTAGCATTTTGTTAATGTGTAAATTTCTTGGGTGCCTGCATCACGACTGCTGATTTGGGCGGCTAGGAGCCGATCAAGTTGTTTTCACAACTTTTAAAGCGCAGTTTTTGGGCGCCCGTTTTCGGCTTGGGCGGCGTCGCCGTCGCCGTCGGCGTAACCGCGCGTTGCATTATGTGGCGTTTCCCATAATGACGTCACGTGTCACAAGGGCCACGAGTGACGTCATGAAGGTCACTCGTGAGGTTCACGACGAAGGTCACAACTTTCACAATGAAGGTCATGACCTTCACGTGACCTACTCGTGAAGTTCACGACCTTGACGAGGCCTACACGAATGATGTCACGAGGGTCACGAGTGACGAGGAGGAAGGTAAGAGGAGGGGAGGAGGGGCTGTAAGAGGGGAGAGGGAGGTGAAGGAGAGGCACACCCTCCTCCTCCTCAAGAGCTGCGCTCTAATTCGGCATTGCAGGGAATTGTAAACATCTTTAATTTATTTGGCACCTCTCAACATTTGGTTTTGTCGAAAAAAATAGAGGAATCCTATTGTAAATATTATATTACACTATTTTATTTTTGAGACCTAGGAAGCCTATCAATATGGGAAAATTGAAGTGCCAGGTAAAGAATGTTACATGGGGTTTAAAAACTACTACCATCCTTTTTTCTTACTCCTATATGGATATGTAGCGCTTGTGGTGAGACCGTTTCACTAGCACAAACACTGCCTGAGTTTCCAGGCCATTGTGTAGTTCGTGTAAATCCAAAGTCACACTGTTCCGCATACATGGTACAAAGGACACTGGGCTCGCTGCAGGCACAATGATAGAATTATCTGAACACACGCCTCGAGCATCTTGGAAACACGTGTTCGCTTCATATACTTCGGTGCTAAGAACTTGTCTTTTGTTGTAAGTATTAGCAGTGTTACTGCGGCGGTTAAAGAAACGTGGTACTACTGCCAAACGTCCGTCTTTGATGTGAAATTAAAAAAAAAGGTCCGTTGACTGCATTTTACGGTTAGAAATGCAAGAAAAACAACGTCTGTGGCTGTTGAGCGAGATCTAAGAGGTGGGAAGAAAACCTTTATCATACAGTAGGTTTATTTCAAAGTCTTTTTTTTCTGTCATTATTTTTATTTTCTTTAGTTGGGGTATTTAATGTGACTCGGATCGAAGACAAAATGGAAGTTAGCATACGAGCAAAGCGGCAGCGATCGGATAGGTGTGTCTAGTAATTTAACGAGACTCCTGCAAGGCCGTCATACAAGTTTATCCTTTCCCCGAAAACACGATCGTCCCGAAAAAAAAAAAATCCTGAACAAAGTTGAATTGTTTTTTTTTTCTTTCTTTTTTCAATTTGGTCGCGGATTTCTTAACCATTATCTTTCGAGTACGCTCTAATAATGGGAAACTTGTCCCAATATGAACCATTTTGAGTTTGAAAACAATTGTTGTGTCTTCGGGCGGTCTTGGAAACAAAAGAAAACAATATATTAGGCACAATCGCCACTGACCGTTGAAAAGCAGGGATCAAATGGGTAATGCACCATACAAAATACAGTCTACAGACAGTGGAGAGATATAAAGAACCGTTTCCGCACGTCCGATACGGATACGATAGGTACCTCCGGTACGCACTGCGCACGTACGAGTCTTCGGCGGTATAGCGCATGCGCAGTTCCATACCGGAAGGCCCAGCGTACCGTGTGGAACGTGCGAAAACGTTTCCCTAAAACTCCCTATTGTCTGAGGCGTCTTTCTTCCCCGTATGAAGCAGGTCCTATTAATCATACAAATACCTGTCGGCAGACAAGTTGGAAGCATACAGATGACTTAATCGAAACATGTTTTGCAAACCGTGTCCGCAGAAACTTCTGTCGTGATGTCCGAAGCGACCATCGTGCTGCGCATGCGCAGTGCGGACAGCTTGCGCCACCGCAGTGTGGTGTGACGCGCGGACAGCTTACGAAAACGCGGGAGGCGTGCTTCATTATGTTAAAATATTCTCGCTTCGCGATTGGTCCTTCGAGTTTCTTAAGGACCGATATAAAATTGTAATGGCTGCGGAGCGACTGCGTCCCTTACGGGTTTGCACCGTTCGCCTGGAGTTTACGGTCGTCCCGATCCTAATCCAAAGCAATCGTCAAATTCTGCTTAAAACTGCTTTTTTATGTGTGTTTTTTTGTTTTTTTTGCTTTATTCGTTTTTATTGTTTATGGTTGATTTATTTTTGTATTTTTACGGAGGACCAGTTGGGCATAGGAAACCAGAATTGATTTCATGACGACATGCCTGCCGTGTTGAGCACTTGGAGTTGCGACATGGCTGTTATACATCATACCTTCATGAACTGAAGCCGCTTAAAAGTAGAGAGCCCTGACGAAGCCGGGTCCTCCCGGCGAAACGGTTGAGAAATAAAATTCTAAAGTTTTAAGTTCTAAGCTTCCAAGATGTTTTCTGGCGACGTCCTTATTCACCTAAGTTTTCTCCTGCGTTCAAGTTTCTAATCCTTCCTCCATATATATATATATATATGTCGGGTGAAACGACGCCTTCAAATTTACTCGCTAAAGCATAGATCTTTCTAAAAAAACGAAACAAAAGAGACATCCGTTGTTAGGCATTTTTAGCAGACCGTTATGCTGTTCCGCTTACCGCACTCGTGGAGCCTTCCAAGCATACTTTTAAGCGCGCGCCCGGGTGATACCATGACGGTGGGGGAGGGGGGGGCGCTCTTAAAAAAACATGTTTCAAAGGCTACGGTAGTGCGGTACGCGGAATGCGGTAACTGTTTCCTAAAAGTCCCCATTGATTCACGAAATGTCAAATGACTGCGAAGTGAAAATGCTTACCAACGGAGGAAGTAAGAAAGCGACTCCCGAAGCTTAAAAGTTCCAAACACGATAAGGCCGCGGTCGCACAATTAATACATCGTGCAAACGACAATCTGCAGACACTAGGAAGTTTAGGGAACCGATTTTGCACATCCGATATGGTTCGACGGTCCCTCCGGTACGAACTGCGCATGTGCGAGTCTTCTGTGGTAGCGCGAGCGCAGTTCGCATACCGGAGGTCCCATCGTTGTGTAATAGATGTGCTAGAACGGTTCCCCGAGGCTCCCGACGGCCTGAGGCATATGTTTCTCCCTTGGGTAAGGCTCACATTGATCATTCGAAAAACTGTCCATGTTAGAAGCATACATGAAGCAAACATATGCTTCAAACGTTGCCTGAGGCCTGCTTCGATATAATTCTGTCAACATGTTTGCAGGGAACAGTCTGTGTTTTGAATTACGTTTGAGCAGCGCGAGCGCGGCTTTCCGCTTCAAAGGCATGAAGAATTTTTTTTGAAACAACTCAAATTAAAACAGCGCAAAAAGAAAAAAAAAACGAAAGATGTGTCAAAGAAACTGGACAGACCAGCGCCTGATCTGTCCATTCTGTTGAAACTCGTCCTTCGTTGTTGTTGTTGTTTTCTTGTTGTTTTGTTTTGCGCTGTTTTTATTTAAGATGCATTACCAACTAACCCAAGTGTGCACTACCCTACAGTCTGAAACGAAGCAGACGATGATGACGATGTTTTCAGGCTTTCTTGCGCAAAAGCTATTGGGAGGAGATCGAACGGTGGCGCTGGCTAGCGGCCGCCGTCGGAACTATTCTGTCCGCCGCTAGTATTCGTTCAGCCATGGAGGACGAGGACTTGAGGCTCGGGAAAGGTATGTGGATAATATTTATCTGCTCGAAAAGCATCTGCGTAGGGGTAGCATTGTCCCTGCTTGTCTCACCTTGCTTTAAATGTCGCCGCATTCTCGTTGGAAGCAAAAACCAACCCACGTGTAGGCGCTCGTGATCGGCCGCGTCGCTCCGGCTGCGCGCGCACAGGTCGTGGGTGACTGACGCGGTGTGGCGATGTTTGTGCGCTTCCTGGGTTGGAGAAACCGTATTCACGAAACAGGCGCATTGCTTTGCAGTGTCCCTGTCACTTGCAACGATCATCAGCCACGTCGACGAGAGCAAGAGGTGCCTCGTTGAACGCAAGGACGTGCTGAAACGTGATAAAGCAATCGAGCGCAGCGTCGCCCCGGAGAAATCTTCACCAAAACATCAACCAAATTAGTCATTACATTACGTTTTTCTTGAAATGCCGAAATACAGAGCACACTGGTGAACATTATAATGTGAAATGTGACTAATTAGACTGCATATTGGCATTTAACGTTAAAAGTTGTCTTTTTCAGTTTAATTTATCGGTTATTCAAAGGTACTCGGTTCACGATGAAATATCAATGAGTTCTGCACGACGAGGACTTAGTCATACACACATTTGCATTGCTCAATCTAAATTATAGGCATCGCAAAATGATTCACGAGATTGTGTAAATATCACAATATCGAACTGATACTGCTACCTAATATGTTCCAGTGTAAAAGATAGCCTGGAATAAAATAGTGGTCAAATAATAGCAGCACGTCTCGGTGGCTTCTGAAGCCTCACGACCCGGTCGTGTGATTCCTTCGGAAGATTCTCCGACAGAACGGCGTTGCGTATCAAGAACCTCCTTTTGAGCACTGTTATGAAATAGGGTGGGGATATTTTGCAGGCAGCCGGCACAACCACTCGGGAACAAAAGATTGCCGGGAGTTTCGGACGGCAATGATTATTCTAAAAAGAAATAAATAGTATAAACCGCCAAATGTTTCACGAAAAAAAAAAAAAGTTCGCCTCCTTTGATTTGCCCCTGGGACCCACGGCACGTGAAACGGACACCTTTCCACTAAGCTACTCACACACCTAGAAGTTCCTTTTTTGACTATTCCTTTTACAGGAAACCCAATGGGAACAACTACCGGCAATTTTTTTTCGCTCGGTTTGTTGTGCCGGTTGCCGGCAGAATATGTTTTACTTATAAGATAACAATGTACGGTTTGAACGGATGTCGATGCAAGCGTGATTTACGCGCGTACTTGCCTCGTCTATTAGCGTAGTTTGCTTGGAAGGCATCGCTTGAAAAGTGACGACCACACACCACGTCGTGCGCGGTCAACTTCTTCCCTACTGTTACTTATCCACTGCAATTTGAGCTTCTTTTTTCGGCAGGAAAGCGATGAAAACTGATTCCAGGCTCTAAAGCACGCGCTGAGCACTGCGGTACGCAATAAGAGCGTACTATATTCTAACAAACCTGCAGAGAACGCGGCAACAACACGGCAGTCAACGGCAGCACACTGGAACGCCGGAGTTGTTTTCCACGCAGGCGGTATTTGTTTCGGTGAACGCAACGCCCCTTATAGTTCGAGCTCCTCGCCAATACAAAGGCCTTATTATGCCGGGAAACGAAGTTAGAAGAAGCACTTTGTTTTATGACCTAGCAGTTATACACTTCCGCCGAGATACGACGGTGCGTTTCTAGGGCAAAAAGCGTGGCGTATACAGATCGGCTGCCGCTCGTGACTCGCGGTCGTATCTCGACGTAGTGAGATACACCTTCCGGCCCCGTATAATTAATGCCCTTTCTGGTATCTTGGATGTCTTCATATAACCGTTCCGATACCAAAACCAATATACTCGGCGTCAGGTATTTCGCACATGGTATGATTAGTGGCTGGACGGCCTAGCTACCTTTCTCTCCACAACACTCGTCGAACGCGCTAGGACGTGGAACGCTGGCGTCGGGCGTTTGGTTTTTGCATTTGAACGCCTTCGGCGAGTGCAGGGGAGACAAAGGAAGCTAGCTTCAGGTCTACCCCCTAATCTATCCAATCACAGCTCGGCGTTCTGACGTCCTAAGCCTCCTCGTCTCAATCTCTCCCCCAGTTCCTCGGCGCAAACGGGCCAGCCTTGACAACGTAGCACATAACAGTTGACGCCGACTATAGGTAATAAAACCGAATCAGCACAGGATGCCGACCCTATGCAGGAAGGGAGCACTCTTTTAATCAAACTAGTTAACTTTTTGTTTTTATGTGCTTGTATGGTGACGGTTTCCTCGGCCGTACAGCGTGCTTTGCTTTATTTTCTGCCTTCGGTTCTTTTATTTTTCTTACCGTATGTTGGCTTTTGCTTTTTATGGAATGAGCTCGAATCACCGTCTAGGTCCGCTAAGTGCTCCCAAATATAGTTTAGGAACCCACTTTTTTTTTTTCGGAGCCGCGAAGCTGAGTATAGCAGTAAAATAACGAGGCGTAAACCAACAAAAAAAAAAAAGGAACGAAAAAAAAAAACGACCGAATGTCACGAGACAATGAGGAATGATGGTGGGCGACCGAAGTAAAAAGAAAGGCAAATACGCCGGATATACATGCTACATCGGAAAATAAAGCGAACGATAGAAAGAATGTGAGTCTAGAGTCTACGCTGCGTGGGAAGAACAAAAAATATATCTAGAAAAACCACCAAGATCGAGAGGAAGCGAAGGTAAGCAAGCACGCGCTCACGAAAAGGGCACGGCATACGTCAAGCAGAGGATACAAATGGTCACTGGACATCCCAACGTAGTTACCATCTTTCAAGGGAGCAGGTTTGCCAGAGATAAAATTCTTTCTAGGTGGTGCTGTAGCAGCCAGCTTTCTGTGTTTCTTTATATATAAATATATATACTATATACATATGTGTGTGTGTGTGTTGGTGAACGTGTTTGTTTCTTTGTTTCAGCGCAGATTGACAAACATTTTTTAAAAAATCGTGTATTCGAGGTAAAAAAATACTTTTCTCGGGACCGCATTACTCGTGGTGGCGGACGTCAACAATGGCGTGATATGTACTACTTTGTTTTCTAATTAGCTACAAATGACTAATTAACCTTTTATTAGTGAACATAGACATATGGCTCCAAATAGAAAGTTGCTGAGCGTCGTCGAAAACCCCTAAATCAGTCATTTTAAGAAAGACTTTGAGCGCGTGAGAAGCGTAGCAGTGCACTAAAGTTACCACACATGGAACAAGTACAAGGCTGGGGCTATGATAAGAGGAGGAAAAATCGCGCTGGCGCCTTATCGCAACCGCTAAACATGTACTTGCTCCACGAATGATAACTTTATATAAGCGCACTACTACGCTTCTCACGCGCTCAAGGCCTTTCTAAAAATGACTGATTTGGTGGTTTTTGATGACACTCACCAATTTTATAATTAGTACCATATATGTCTATTTTCAGAAATTAAAAAACAAATTAGTCGTTTTAATCTATCTGCGAACTAATTAGCAAGTATCGCACATTTTCTGACGTCCGCCACCCCGAGTAATGCGGTCCCAAGAAAACTATTTTATTTACCTCGAATATACTAATTTTAGAAATTTTTGTCAGTCTTCGCTGAAACATCCCGTTATATATACAGGGTGTTATTTTTTATTCGAAACAGAGTTTTTAAAGAGCCGTCTTTACTGCTACGTGAATGCCAATCATATCGTTTAACAACTCAAACTGCGGTGTAGAAGAAGAAAACTTTTAGTCGAACAAACAGACGCAGAAGGGAACGTCTCAAACTCAGCTAACTGGTTTGTTTCTCAAAACATCCTATATATACCCACACAGCGCACTTTCAACCTGACTTGGTAAGGTAATCCGTGAAATGTAACGGATTACTTGTCATCCATTACTTTTTTAGTAATGTTGTAATTTACTACGTTACTTTTTTGCGGCGACTAATTTGTAATTTAATTTCGTTACAAAATATTAGTAACGGATTACTTTAATTACTCGTTTCCTTTCTCTTTTAAATATGAACATAATACAAAAAGCAATGGCACGCAATAGTGCACGCAGGCGAATTACCAGAGACATTGAGATAAGCAGAGTTCAACAAATTTAAATAGAAACCATCGTGAAAAGAAGGAGAACCAAAAAAAAACATTTTGCGTCTGATTGGTCATTAGAACTACAGTACAATTTCAATAAACGGAACCTGAAGGGACCAGGAAAATCAGTTCCACTTATCAGGAGTTTCATTTACTGAGAGTATGGAGTGTAGGTACACCAAAAACGTTAAATTGCAGCTTAAATGCTGTTTCCATAAGTGCACAATTTGTAAACACCAGCTAGTGAATGTAGAAGGCAAAATAATCACGAAAACGCCACATTGCTGCATTTGTATATTCACACAGATCGTGCAAAAAGAGTAGAATCAATATTCATGCTCCCCATTTCCCTGCTCTCTCCAGGGTGTCTCGAAAACAATCAATCACTGAGTAAAGTAAAAACGAGGAGATCTTGGTTTGTTTAAGATCTAGCAACCTCTTCTTTTCTATCCTTGTCGTGAAGAATCCTTGTCAGGCTACTTTTGGGAATGGCATAGTTAGTTGCAAGCGCCGTTTTCGTAAAGCAACCGCTATCGAAATCGTTAATTACTTAAACCTTTTTTTCTAACGTAAGCGCACGGTCTTGTCGCTCCAGTGCCGCCATCGCAGAAACTAGGCCACTAGGCCTAAGAGCCTAAGATGCCAGCGGAAGCCCTTTTGAGCCAAGCCTACCCAACACAGCCACCTATGCGTAAAAAAGGAGAAAAAAAGAACCAAAAAGACATGCATACATGCTAATTTTGGGCAATAAAGCTAATAAATATTGAAAACACTTTTCATACTGCTTTATTATTCAGAGTTCTTTTTCCTTTCTGCGATACCAAAAAATAATTGTCGGTGACATAGTTTCGTTTTCAGTTCCGTTTACCCGGAGGCACGAGAATTTGAGTTCCGATTAACGGGATTACTTTTACATTGCATGAATACAAAACCAAACAACTCCGAGATAGTTGTTTCGTTTAAGCAACAATTCCGTTTAAGCGATTTCCGTTTAACGAGATTCTACTGTACTAGAAAGACGTGAAAATATTATGTGAAAAACAAAGACCAAGAAGACAATGCCGAGTAGAACTTGCTTCTTTCCATCGCCTTCCATCGTATTTTACTTCTGAGAAACCTCTTCGTGTTTAATTGTTTTTGACTTTTACACCTCTTGAAAGGCCCGTTTCCAATGGGAGCTTTCGTAGATCGGTTCCTTACCTCCGCATTTCCTAGCGGAGGTAGATGCTGCTACTGAGCATCTGCGCCGCCAGCTTTGTCTGCACAATACCAGGGATCACCTCCGGTCATTTGTAAGCTAGCGGGATGGCGGGTGTCGCTGCAACGTTGCAACTTTGTCAGTTTGGCAACCCGCAAGCCTTCTCTGTCATTATCCCACGCATTTCATGCCTTCTGCTCATAAAATGGAAAGGCTGTCGATATCACCACCATGCACTCAACACATATCCGGGGGCAGTGCGGTCCGTCTCTAAACACAGCACATGAAATACCTGTGAACAGGTCCATCGATGTTCCTTGACCTCACATTGGGATTTAAAGATATAAACATATGTTGGAAGTATGAACCAAGGTCGTGCAAAGGATTTCTTTTATTTGCATCTGGACATTCCAAAACTATGAAACACAGTGTTTCCTACATTGCTCTTGTATCGGCCTTAAGGAAATATTGTCACCAGAATAATGGGCAAAGTTTTGAAAAGCGATTTTCCTGCCTACGTGATTCTGGGTATCCGATTGGTTTCCTGGTATGCGTATCTAAAAACCTCTGCACCAAACTGTAACACAAATCAGCTGACACAGATATGGAAGAGAGAAGACAAGAACTAAGCAAAATATTGTAGTACCCTACATTCATGACATAACCCATAAATTAAAGAAAGTAGCTGCGAGGCAGGGCAATAAGGTTGTGTGCTCTGCTCCAAACAAGGCGTATTGTATGAAGAAAGGAATAAAACGCAGGCGAGCTGGTGATCGCCATCCATAGTAACCCTGAGACGTAGGAACAATAAAAAAAATGGACAGCACAATGAAGTCTCTAGCACAGCTTGAAATTAATTGAACAACCATCGCCTTATGTACATGTCCCAGACCGCTTTCACAATTCAAACGACCTCCTCGCCCACTACACAGTGTACCCTAACAAGACAAGACAAAGTAAACTGCAACCTCAACCAGAAGAAAATGTGCAACATTTCTTACAAGACACAATATGCCCCGTGTGACACAGGGGTTGTTTATCACATTCCCCTATCACGTGGCAAATGTCACATCGGTCAAACTGACAGGTGCGTAAATGATAGGACAAGACAGCATGCAGCATCTGTCAAGGGAACTACAGCAGATCATTGCCGCGCCTGTAAATACAGTGTTGTGTTCAGCAGCATCACCATTCTTGCAAGAAACAAAAGCCGGTATGCACGAGAAATGCTTAAAATAATGGCCATCGAAGGAAACAAAGCAGCATGCGTCAGCGTGCCTTCCATCAAACTCGACAAGAAAAGCAATAGTGTTTGGAATGTTTTACGTCCCGCTGAAATGCGGGTCGTTTCTGAACTAAATTGTATCTATAGCTCTCAGAATAAAGAACAAAAAGAAGCAGATAGCTGAGGCACATGAAGAGGAAGAAGTATTAAACCATAGTTTGTAGTCCAGCGATATGTTTTTCTCTCAAGTTCAAGCTGGCCCTGGCCATGGTGACTGTGTGATGAACTGTGCAAGGTGTTGGAGCTGTAGAGACTGCATAGCTTATGGACGGCCATGGCTGTGGAGCAGGGAGCGAAGTGTGCACTTGACGGCTTTCACGGGGAAGGCTTCACTGACGGCAAGGGAACAGACGGGTCCTTGGTAGTCGGGACTTCAGTGGCGTCGGGACATCAGGCGAGCGGCTCCCCGTCGCCCGTGGCGTCCGTGCTGGGCATCACCGTGGCGAGGGCGGTGGGGGCTCTCCGACGGTGCCCTTGGTGGACGGGACCACCGTCGTGACGACGGACTCCTTGATGCCGGCGGCGTCCCTCCTGAAGGGGACTGCCATCCTGGCGTGTGCGGCGCTGCGCAGGGGCACGGCTGCAGCGGGTCTCAAAACGGGCGACAAGGCATATGCCTCAAAGCCCTGTCCGAGAGGCCGACCGGAAGGTTGGCAGGAGCCAGCCTCTCGCCATCAGACGCTGGCCCCTCCGAGCTCGGCTCAGACTCCAACTTTGACTTTTCAGGGTCGGAACCTGACTCCGGTCTTTGCTCGCTCAATGCAAGGCTCAATGCGTTGTGCAGCACAGCACGTGCCGTTATAATGGTGGTGGTGGCTATTGATGGATGGTAATAGAGTCCGGTGCCTTTACAGACACCAGAATCTGTTTTTCAACAGCCCGCTGCAGCGCTCCACAAGGGACCTGACCGAGGACTGTGCCTTACTAGACCGGCAGCAAGCAATGGAGGTCACGTGGATCCCAGGGACAGGGGTGATGAACCAAGACTCCAAGCCGTAGTCATAGTTGCCTGCACGTTTAGAGGACGGAACCTATTATAATCTGTTCTCTTTAAAATTGACGGCAAGAGAGCAGCAAAAAGAGCTGATTGCAACTTTGTGTTTTCCTGGTACATATGCTCCTTCGGATAGTATTTATAAAAACGTGCCAGAGGTATAGACACAGGGCCTGCACAGTTCTTAACGATTGATACAGCACACTTTCTGTGGCACTGTGGTTTTCAAGCGGTACACAGCCACCATATGCAGGAGGAATGAATCGAGTATGCTCACCAAGGAGGAGCCTGTCGTCCCGAAACAGTCGCTGCGTCTGCTACACGGGTGGCCCAACACGGATGTTCCAGAAGGCGCGTCCCCCGCCCGGCGTCTCTTCCGTCCTGCGCGACTGTGATTGATACTGTATCTGCCTTTCAAGCCACTTCCGCGGCGTCTATCCCAAGATCTGGCTGATAAGGTATACATCGGCGCCCCTCACGCGTTCTGTTGTTTCGGGTGACTTCGAGTGACGCGACCCCCGACACAGTAAAATGCCGAAGGCTCAATCACCCAAGGTGTTTTATCACGGACTTTGCCCTCGCGTCGGCGTCGGCGCAGTTCGCTCGAGGTCACCCAACGCGCGGGCCGAAGCCGAGATCTCGCCGGGACAGATGTTGCCACGGAGCAACAACACTACAAGCTCAGCGGAAGAACACTACTTGCACCACGCCCAAAACTCAGGAAACCACACTCAGATTAATAACACATTTCTCCCATCCCATTAGGATGAACCTGCTATTCCCCACTCAATTCGACACCCAATGTCAACTCTCAGACACAGCTTATGCATGCCACCCCCTTCCCCTTCCCCTGAGCAGTGGGAGATACTGCTGACCAGCTCCCTACCTCAAGACCAACTTCTGTGAGTCGAGAGGGCCGATCGAGTGAAGACGGCACACGCGGCTATACCTCAAATGAGGATCCACCCCACATCCCAAAATGCTAAATAAAAACTTTCAGCCTTTCCACTCTGCTGAAGAAGGAAGACCAGTGGAGCTGTATACAATGGAAAGTCATGGCCGGCCGCAAGTCGGCAAGCCAGAGTCTAAAGGCTGCCGCCATCTATGAGCGACGGCGGCAACCAGACACGTGGCTTGCCGCCGTCGCTCATGGATGGCGGTAGGTGTCCAGAATTCGGTGTCTTCATTTCTTTGCGGGGGTCTCGATCCTTGGGAAACTAGAACTTAACAGCTCCGCTGTTCTGTAAAATGCGTAAATTACGTATCGTGTGGTTGGGGCTTCGAGAAGGCCAACGTGAGTCCCCGATTGCACTGATTGAAGTCGAATCTCAGCCAAGGTCAGTCTGTGCATTTTCTGCTCCTCTAACATCACCATTACAGACCCAATTCGCGACTCCAGCGACCTTTAGGGGGCGCCACCACCAAACATACATGGCGGCTGAGTCCAGGTCGCGTCGGCTCGGCCGGGCCGCCTGAACGGGTGGCGCATTCAATTTAATGGATTTTCTTTTGTTTAATGCCCAATTTTATAGGTATTTGAACTTCGTTGGTTAAGTGTAGCTGGTGCACATAAACTTGCAGAGCGTAGTTTTGTTTTCCCGTGTTTTTTTGTTCTTTTCATGTCAAACTTTCGTTTCGGAGATTTCGTTCAAAACCGAAAGTATGGGCCCCGGAGAGACGGCAATAGACTCTAATCAGTTTTGATCAGCTAAGGGAAGCGGCGATGACTACAGAATTGTTCCACCTAGAGTAATTTTCAGCTAACTCGCATGCCTCGACCATGCGACTTATCTGTCCGCGAAATCGAGCTTTTGTGCGTATCCGCGTTTAAGAAACAGCTCCACTCGTCTGCTTGGTCAACAATACAGGCTGCAGAAAAATTACGAAGATTAAGCAAGTGCTTCTTGAGCCAACGAGCATGTTAACCCGCGGGCGCCCCACTAAGCAGCTGATACTCGTATTTCAATTCAGGTTTTAGTAGCAATCGAGAAGTCATTTTGACGAATTTGCGGGTTTTGTATTATATTACGTACTATGCCTCACTAAAGCAATATTAGTATATTCTTTTGGTTGAAATATGAGCTTAGTTGACTAGCTATTAAGTGAACTGCTGAATAAAAGTATATTTGACAGACAGAGAGATACTACTTAAACTGAGCCAAATGGTTCTAGCCGGTAGCACGGAGACGAATGCGGACAAACTGAAGAGAGTCCTTATCGGAGATTCACGCCGAACCTCTCTGCATTGAACTTGACTTTGAATCCTGGACGGAGAAAATTAGTATTTTTTGTGGCCTATCAACCTGAGCAATGTAGACGTATATTGGTGCTGGCTTTGACGGGGGTATAATATAAAGTTTGGAGGCGCGATAGATCATAATGCCATGGCGGCTTCTAACTTTGCGAGACGCATCCCCCACCTTTTGAAAGCAGACAATTTCCCTCATTAATCATATGCAGCGAGCAGGGTTTCCTGAATCAAGTAATTGCGAAATCAGCCCAACTACTTCCGTGTGGTCCAGAGGCTTTTTCGGCGAAAAGCAGCCAAGATTAATAACCAACGCACCGACCGGCTTGGGTTGCTCAAACTTGAAGCTAATTGAACACAACCAAACTCAAGAAAAGCAGCTATCGAACCTTCCCATTCACTTGACTGCAACATTGGTGTTAACTCCAGTAAAACACCTCGGCTGTCGTCCTCAGTCCACTGTTCTACATCCTTACAAAGAAACCCCTTATCAGTTACCAAGTAGTCGTCACTTTGAATGTGATTCGAGACAGACAAGAAATCAAAAACGCTTTTCCGTGATTCCTCCCCATCCAAGAAATCGAAAGCACGCGACCGTGTGTTGTGGTGTAAATGGGCTTTCAAACACGTGATGGAAAGAAACAATCTACTGAGGCTTCACTACACTAATGAACAGTCAAGCAAACAAGACATTTTCGGACCTCCGTCAAATTACATTGTTCGCCACCGCGCCGACAACACGCGTCCGCGAAAGCCACCAGAGACCCGGAGGGGCGCAAAGCGACCTGGACCGGCTGGTTTCCGGTTTTCCCGCTTGGTGGTGTCCGTTCTGCTGGAGTCGCGAATTGCAGAGCAACCCCTAGTTTGCCTCCGCGCCGCCGTCGCTTTTTGGCGTACTATCGCCGAGATTCGGCGTATTTGCCACCTTGGGCGGGTCAGGAACCCAGTAACAATGACGTCATGCGCAAGCTTTTTCTTCTAGTGACGAGGGACGGATTTTGAGGGGTACACACGCCTTGGTCAAAGCCCTCAAAACCGTGAAGATTCTCTTAGATGCGGAGCATCTCTTGCTCGGGTCTATGTCCCGCGGCGTCGTAGTCCGCACTCACACTACGCACGCGCAACTCTCCTCCTTCCTCTCTCCAACAGCTGCGCGTTACTCTCTCCGCTCTGCTCTCTCTACCAGCTGCGTGCACTTCGCGTGGTTCGCTTCGACTCACACTGCGCGCGCATGCCCAACTCTCCTCCTCTAGTCTCCTCTCCTTCAAGTGTGAATATAAGCAGCGGTAGCGCGCGTTCCCCCGGAGGAGTGAAAGGAGGATAGTTTTGGGCGCGCGGGTCGCAGCGCCACGCCAGGGCTTTCCAGTGGGGTGGGCTTTCCCCGCAACTCTGCGGCTGTCGTGTGCTAGCGTTTCTCGGCCGCTCGCGTCCGCCGCAGCCCAAATCCGGCCGGCCAAAAGAAATCAGTCAAGAAGGGAATAAATTAATTAAGCAAAGAGAAGCTATGCTTGCCAATTCTAAGGAGGATAATTTGGAAATGATGTAAATATAAGCAGAAGAAAAGTTATGCTAAATCTAAAAGAAGAGAGCTATCGGGGGCTGGTGCGGGGAGAACCGACGCGACGGAAGAAGGAGAAAAGAAAAATGAAATGCAAAAGGAAGGAAAAGATTAGCAATTAAAAATAAAGGCAAGCGAGAAGCTGTACCACGAGTTCAGCGCTGTTGACTCCACTTCACTCCGTTCTTCCGATGAAGTGTGATGGAAGCAACAGTCCCGTCAGTTAGTCGGTTGGCGCAAGCAAGCGTCAGCACCACCCCACAAACTAACAGCAACGCTACGTCCACTGAAGACAAAGCTGCGCAGCGAAGGGCACGCGACGCTGAGCGCAAACGCTTGAAGCGAGCGGCAGACCCTGAACTACGGCAACGAGAAGCGGCGTCCATTCGCAAGTTAACAACGTAATAACACGCAAGTTAACAACGTTACTAACAACGTTACTAACACCGTTAATAACACCGTTAATAACGATCCGCGATGCTCCGCATCACCCCATGGTTCCCCTCGGGAAGATGGTGTAATTTTCGTTCTGTTGTTGTTGTTTCATTTTTTCGCAGAGTTTTATTAAGAATTCCTTTGTGGTCTTGAGAGGATCCCTTCAGGTTTGGGAGGAACAATGCCACGGAAAACAAAGCCCAGGCCAAATCCCGGCTAAAAAAAAAAAGCTTTGTGCGTTTACTATACAGGCCATTATTATGCATGCTGAGCTCCTGACTTTTTCTAAAAGCACCGGTTTTTCTATTAACTTATACCGCGTCGAGACGAAATAAAATGAATGAATAAATATTAAAAAAACAGACATTTTAGAGCGCGCTTTCTTCACTATTTGCGCAAAGCACTCTACTACTTTAGTTTTTTTTTTTTTTTCAAATAAGAAAAAAAAAGATAAAACCAACAGGGACTGATGTTAAAAAGAATATTATTTTTTGTCTCTGTTAAGTACATGTATCCGTCAATTATTACTATCTCCCTCTTCTCCTGCTTTGTTGTGCCTCGAACGTCAGAAAAACTATGTGACTGCTCAAATATACGTGTGTCTTTTAGGCGAAACGTTTCAGGCAGTTGTACGCAGAAATGGTGTCTATTTCCTTTTATTATGTTATTATTTGCAAAGCTACGAAGATATGAATGAGATATGAAAGATATGAATCAGAAGCGAGGAATACAAACAAAGAAAACAGTTGCAGATGCTCTTCCTGATGCTGACCCATTATGCTTAATTTGAGCTTCTATTCCAATAAATATTTAGATAAAAACCTGCCTTAAACTGGCTCCGAACGATTTCGGGCCATTCGTATAGCGCAATAAAACGTAGGATCGAGCCTCAATTACAGACATTAAAAAATTCGGTTGTTCAGCGAAATGCGAAACCTCAAATATTAAATTAATGAGGGTAAAAAAGTAAAAAAAGGTTATTTTGAATACTATGCTCGATGTCACATTAAGAAAAAAAAATGTAGTTTTGCGCATTATTCCTACGCCGCGCGAAACAGTTCTCACAAGATTTTCTTGTCGAAGTGAAGAAACGATTCTTTTGACATTCGAAACGGGCAAGTCTTCATAAAATACCAGAAATATAATCCAAGGCGCCTATACTCATACGTTAATTCATAACATGAAAGGGAAAATGAGTCCCGTTCCGCGAAAAGTCGGACTTTTTTTTTTTTTTACTGTTGCTTTTGAGATGAATAGAAGTATACTATTCCCCAGTGTTCATCCTGAACAGAAAGTATTTTATTGTCATTACTTAATTAAAGCACACCTCCGCTCCCACTATAATTCCTGAAACATAAAATCCACTAATCAGCTTCTGATATATCCGCCTGTTATTTCCACATTGCAACGGACTTTTTACAAAGGTCCGCGCCAACGCCCGCGCTCCATTGCTTGCTCACGTCAGCGTTCGGCGTGAACTCGGCTCGGCTCGCATCGAAGAACGAGTATGACGTCAGCGCTCGTCGAGGTCTCGGATCCAATCACGCGCTTCGTGTCCAAGCAATGGCGACCGCCAATGTTGCTCGACGGACTTTGGAAAAGAGCGCCGTTACGATGCACTTTTGGCGCTGCTTGGTCGATAAGACGTTTGCAAGTACGACTTCTGGTCGCCGCCATCTTGCTGCTGGCGTGGGTAGATCGTCTGCTAGTCAAGCATTGCTGAGGCGCACCCACGACCGCCTCGGCAATGCTTGACTATCAGACGATCTACCCACACCTGCAGCAATATGGCGGCGCCCAGAGGTCGTACTTGCGAGCGTCTATACGCACAGGTTTTCTAAACTGCGTGCAGACAACTCGTGAGATTGGGAGCAGACTGTTTTCGCGTCTCGCTGTCACCTTCTTTGCTGAAAAACTACCCCGTGATATTGATGTACAAGATACGGATGTACGCACAAATGTGCCTGAGCGCTCGTGTCATCGTGGCCATTAACTGAGCATCATTTTAAAAATAAGAATTTTTAGGCGCGCCATAACGGTATACGGTTGACAAAAATAAAGTAAAGCATTTGAATAAAGAGATATATCGGAACAAGAAAAATAGTCGGTGCCAGGATACCGCGCTAGTCAAAGGGATCGTTGGCCCATCCAAGGGACCGACTATATTGGTTCCTTATGACGGGGTCCCACTGCTTATACATCAGACAAAGGACAGTCTGCATACAGATTCGAACGCGAGTCATTGCGAGATCCGTGCTTCGAATGCCGCATGGCAATGAGTTCAATAAGAAAACTTGGACACGCGGCATTCGAACCTTGGATATTGCGTCGATTCGTGTTTGCAGACTGTCTTTTGTATGATGTGTGAGCAGTGTGAACCCGGTTTTACAGTAACCAAGCTTAGATGGTGTTCAGCGGTGGCCGAAACTGGTGCATGTTTTGCATAAAACGGTAAATAAATTAGCTTACATAAGAATAGAGAAAAAAAAAAGCTTAGATTCCCTACTTATATGCAGCGGCCGTCTGCAAAGGAAAGACGTTTGGGTGACACAACAGCCGAGAGATGGCGGCAGCTGTTGACATACAGCCGAAATAGCCCAACAAGGAATCCTACTTCTTGGGTGTGTGTGTCCATTCAGTGTTTTATTAATAGAAATAACAGGGTCATGCACTACACCCCAAAAAAATATCGCGCTGCATTGGACTAAAACAATATTGTCTGCTGTCAGGGATTTGTATACCTTCCTGCTTCGGCTGTGGAGCTAATCAGTCAGTTTTTTAGCATACGGACACCGTGGTTCGCGAAATTATGTTTTTAATTTTTTACTCTTTACTCAAGTAAGCTTACTTTTTTTTCAAATTTCGAAGCACAAAATGCACAATCTTCGCCCACATTTGTACAAAATTTATGCGGTCCCTACAAAGAACCATTGATCCATTTAACTCACGCGGTAGGGTGCGTGACAGTTCCACAGTTTTATCTATCGCTTTCTATCGCCCCAAAAAAAGTCAAATAAAGGTCTATTTTTTGTGCCCTTTTGCGCCAGAAACCAAGATGGCGCCTCCCACGGAGAGCATATCTAACATAAAAATTTTAAATAGATGGTTGATGGTCACGTGGACCTCTTTTAACGCCGGTACGGCGGTGTTGCGACAGGTTTTATTAAAGTCAGGGTAAAGCGTTTTTTGTTATTTTTTTCACGCTTGGCGGCTTTAAAGTTCTGCCCGTTTAACGATGTAAAAAGCTACTGGACGATAGCTATATTGAGGATACAAATTGAAAACAAAAATATTGTTAAGTTGCGTAACTTCTTTTTTATAGGGGGTTCACGTCTCAAACAGGCAATCTGAAGATTTAGAAAGTGATATGGCAAGACTACTAGACAGTTTTAATGGTTTTAATAATACCTTAAGTAACATAAATTGTTAAAAATCAGAGGTTGAAGGAAACAAACAAAAAAAGACGAAAAAAGGTGCAAAGCGTTGTAGGCGGAAGTTTTTTTGGTTTTGTTTTTACTGACGAAAGTGCATTAGATTTTTTCTTAATCGAGAGTACCAAGAAAAAAATGCATATACTCGATATCAGCTCATCGAGACCGGCGTTCATGATCGTAACATCCGGGAAAAGATATCAACCGAGAATGTATTCACGAGGTACAGGGGAAAAGTTGAGCGATCTCAAAACTCGAGAAGCTCGAAACATAAACTATAAGGACAAACTCCACAACGACTACATATATGTAAGACTCTAAAATACGTTTTATTTAGTGCTTACAACGCTGCCGCACCGGTGTCGATACTTATTTTATTGGCGCCAGTAGGGTCAATAATAGAATCATAGAATGGTATAACCCTTTCACAACGAAAAAAGAAAAAGAAAACGTATACAATTACAAGTCCCGCGCAACATTGGTCCCGGGCAAGCAACGTAAATTTGACGATGGGAGCTTCGGGCGATCTAAGCGTATCAACTCCACAAGCCTGTAAAAAAATACCTCACATCATAACAATTTTTCTTTCCCTCGTAAATAATGGCGGAAAGAGCAACATTTGAGGGATAAAAGGAAAGCGACGTATAAGACGAAAACGGGAGAAAGCATTCTTTTATCCCTCTAGCTTACCGACCGGCACGCTTCAATTCGTCGAGTCGCAACATTTGAGTTACCTTTCTTTTTTTTTTCTTTTGTGGAGTATTAGAAAATATAATCGAATGATTAAGCAATTTGGCGTCGATCGCGTGTAGCCCTAACGTAAATCTAAATTTTAAATAAAATTTCTACGTGAGTATTTTGACGGAAGTCAGCCTGGTCAGGAGAGGACTGATAAAACTACACAAAAAATTTATTATTTACTAAAACAAAAATCATTCTGACGTCTACGTAGATGACTAAAGTAACTTGGTCTAAAATGTCTAGTGTGATTTCTCAAAGGTAATATGTATAAAACAGGTTGTAATCTTGTTGTTATATAGGACAAGGCGTTCCAAAACGATATTTTGAAAACCCCATAAAAACCAATGACACGCGGTTGCCTATTATCTATCCTTCAGTGAACTTTCAGGTAAAATAAGACTTCTAAATGAAGTATTGATTAGAGGAACCACAAAAAACAAAAACGAAACACTGGCGCCAGGCAGAGAAAGTTTTTTTTTTTTCGCGCAATCTCGCGGATTAGAGGAACCATAGGAAACAAAAACTAAAAACTAGCGCCAGGTAGAAAAGTCTTCTTTTCTTATTTCGGCAATCTCACTTTTTTTTTTATCGGCTTTTTTGTTGCGGCGGTCGTTCGTTTATTTCTCATCTTAGATTTCTACCTTTGAGTCTTAGGGCCCTTCACTTTCGCGTTCAACCACCTACGAGCCCAAGTAAGCGGATTATTCATCGCCGAGACATAATCCTTTCCTCGTTCCGCCGAGTGTCGGGGTGACCCAGTTGATGGCGAGAAACGAGCCTCTTCAAAACCCCATCAAGCAACCCTGGCGGTTACCATTCCCGGGCCAGGTGGCGCAAGCTACCGCCCGTTATAAAGGTATACAGCCGTTAGCATGATCCATCCATCTGATTCCGAGTCCTCGTCGACCGCTGACGCAGCGCTCGTTCTCGATACGAGCTGAGTCAACGCCGTCTAGAAAAATCAAGGCCTGTGAACGACGTCCTCTTCCTCCACGGAATGTCGTCACAGTCGGCCGGTGGCGCCAAGTCGGCGATTGGACCCGAGCCCGACGCCGAGTGTCCTCCGACGCGTTGATTGGACACGAGGACTAGCCGAATGATGACGCAGACCTCGTGTCCAATACGTGTTCAGAGTACGCGGGCATACAATTGGGAGGTTCGAATAATTGGCGGAGCAGCTACCAGAGTGTCGAACCGAAATATTTATCGTTTTTGTTCGGGTTCGGGTTCACGACTTTCGGTTCAGTTCCGGTTCAGTTCCGCGTTGTTTTGGCAATAGGCACTAGTTCCACCGTGAAACGAGTAACTGTATAGCTTTTTATCATTCGTACAATCCAGTTTTATTTTCAGCTACCAAAAATAGGAACTTTCGCTATTTCATTTCGAAGAAACAGTAAACAAAAAAAAAAGCAAGATTAACATACAAAGCGTCGTGTTTATAGGACTCAACATCTATTTGTTTACCTCAGTCGCATATTTTTTACCCGTATCGAAAGGTTATCCCGAAGTCTGGTAGGTCGCCTAAAATACCCGTGACTGGTACAACTTACGTCGCAGGGTTAAAAGTTGAATCCTAGTTGTGCTCTTGAACTTAGGAATTATTTACAGTCCATAAAATCCTGAAATCGGCACCTCCTCGCCATATATATCGTAAAATCTAGTTTACGAAGTACGTTTCACAATATATGTGATGACGACGCAACTGAGCTAAAAGCAATAATATTTTCAAAAGGTCACGAACGTTTTAGGAAAAGCTCTTTCGTCTACATTTTATAGAAACACTGAGCGGCATTAACAACGCTGGTTTTCCTGACCAACATTGTTTACACTCAGCTCCGTGCAGCAGGCGTATAATCATTTAGAAAAGAGTAATCAAAACTTTTCTCTCGAATTCGTACGCACCTTTCTTTCTCAGATCCAAGTACGGTTTTAGTGAGACTCTGTCTCAATAAAACCGTGCAGTAGCAGCCAAAGCTACAGGGGAGAGAGCGTATGCCAAACCTGTTCAAGAGGAGCGAAAGGAGGAACGGGTGAGAAGGGCTGGGATTCCCCTGTTCCTCCTTTCCCTCCTCTTGAACAGGTCGGGATACACTCTATCCACTGTAGCTTTGGCTGTGCTGCACGGTTTTACTGAGACGGAGTATAATATAGCGCGTACCCCAGTGAACATTTTCGGCACTGCTTGGCTGTTGAGGTTTGTTCCTCACGATACCGGTCAATTCAGTTTGCAAATAAGCCCTTGCTAATTTGTGACTTTTTGCTAAATAAAACAAAGTAGTATCTCATGCTCTACTCGAAATTCCTGACGGTCTGCGTGCGCAATCGTCATAGTTCCGCCACGCACCCCTTGTACATGTTTTTGTCTAGCCCGCAGGCACATAAAATTGTTGTTCATCACAAAAAAAAAAAAAGAAAGAGGCAATAACAGACTTCTATATGTTTGAGAAGTTAAATATCTGTCAGGAACACATAGGTATTTAAATCAGCTTCGAAATCAAAATTTTGTCTAAGACTCTCCCAAACCATTTATAGACTCTCCCAAACCACCTATATAGAGGATTAAAACGTCGAAAAGGATTTGCAGAGCAAATTTTAGATAGTTTGGGGTACATTAACTTATGATGTATATTTTTAAGATGGTTGGCCTTTATATATATTTTCAAATCTTTGGTCAGTAATTAAATATATTTTTATTATCATGAATAAATTTGACTGCATGAAGTTCACATAACCGCTTGGGACCGACACGGGAAAACGATACTCGAAAATACGCCATCTGTTGAGTCTGCGGAAACGTGCTTTTATGTTCGCTGTTTGGCATTGTGAAACAACGGGTCGCGGAGAATGCCAAAAAGGACTGTGTGCTCACATAATAGATATGAAGGCAAATACACAAAATGTGCTGAAAGAGAGATAATAAATGGTATTCTGCTAAATTATCCCATACGCAACGCCTTACTGCAAAAAGAAATACATAAATATGAATAGAATAATATTCCTAATTACATATAAATATCGCGAAGGACAGACAATATATTTCTAATATAAATCACAATCTGGACATCGGCTTGCACGATTTCAAAACTTCGCAAAATACCGTCTCGGGAGGCTAATGTTATATTCGGTTTTACGTGCATTTGTTTTGGGCCCTCACTTTACAACTCTGTACTTTATCCGTCATGCGCGCTCAAACATTTTAGTAGGCTGCCGCGTATCATCGCGAGACTGCTATATATACTGCACAATTTTATAATTTGGACATACACTTTAGTTAGTGTTGCGAACATCGCATTTCACCAGAAAACTGTAACTGTTTAACATATGGTTTGCACTTGACGTCATCGCACAATGTACAGGTGGTCATTGCAATTTGTTCTTGCTGAGAAAATCAAATCCTGTGGTGCAAAATGCACGCTGCAGAAGGTTCGCGCTCAGTGCAAGCCATGTATTCGAGAGACACAAATGATTCTTGCTTGGTGCAGCGTCGTGAGAAACCGCGCGAGCATCTGGACACAACGAAAACGCGCTTTCTGGCAAAAGTGTTTTTCCAAAGTAGTTTCCGGGACCACGCTTTCTTGTGCGTGCCGAAGATGCGGAGCAGGGGAATCTTTACAACACAGTATGTTCTTAAAGCTACCCCCCTCTCCCTCCTCCTCGCCTTCACTTCCCCACCCCTTTTCTTGTTTCGATGCTCCTCGAGAGAATACTTTTTATTCCTGAGGGACTTCCTCCTCCGTTTGGGGGTGTTAATTCAACAATCATACTTGTGTCTTTGGTTAACAGTAATCCTGCATTTCTTTTATTCTGCACACAAAAACTGTAAAGTTACAACAAAATACGGAGCTAGTCCAATCTTAGGCAAGACCTTGAGAACGAAACTCCTGTGAGACGCAGCTGCCAACGTTCGGCTGTCCCTCTGAGGCCAGTAGGATATTCCTTTTCATGTATCCCTCCCATACAAACGTGTAGTTCTACTTATCGACGGAATAATAAGTCACATTTAGCCCTTTCAATGCTTCTATTTTCGAGGACAACTTTATTTATTTATTTATTGATACTGTCGGCCCTTTACAAGGCTGTTACAGGAGTGGTAATGCATACAAGATGTAAAAGAACAAGCATGCACAGACACTTCAAAAAAGTGATTCACCCGGAGGAATAAAGAAGCAAAAGAAATACATTCAAAACACAAAGTTACGGCACATTATCAAGCACTATACTCTTCATATTTTTAACAAAATCACAGACATTTGTCATAGTGACGACGGAATTCGGGAGGTGGTTCCATTCCTTTTTGCCCTAGGAAAGAAACTAAACATAAAACAATCATTTTTGACATATGGTTCCCTGATGTGCATGCTATGACGATGTCTCGTACATTCACTGACGCGTACGTCCATGTAATTATTTTTGTCTATCTCAACTAGACCATGAATGATCAAAAAGAATGAATTTCAGGCGGTCGCACTTTGTTCTTAGTTCAAGAGAAGCAAGTTCAGCAAGTCTACAAAGTTCGGTGGGGGAATGGTTATGGTTATATTTATTAAAGATAAACCTGAAAGCAAGCCGCTGGACCTTATCAAGTTTGGACGAGTTAGCTACTGTATATGGATCCCACACTACTTTTGCGTATTCAAGGACAAGTCTCACCAGTGTTTTGTAAGCTAATGTTTTTATTTCTGGCGAAGCGCTCGCAAGATTTCTTCTGAGGTACCATAGTGCCTGGTTAGCTTTTCTGGACACTTTTTCTGTGTGTGTATTTCATCGTAAGTCGCTTGTAAAGGTAACTCCTAAGTACTTATTTTCGTCTACACGAGGTAAGTTGGTGTCATCGATAAAGTAATCATAATTTAGGAAATGTTTTTTTTTTCTTGTTATAGACATAACGACTGATTTTCGAGGGTTTAACTGCATTTGACACTCGTCACACCAATGTTTGATTTTGAGGAGTTCATTTGGCAATTTTAGTTGATCTTGTTCAGTTTCTATTTTATTGTACAAAATACAATCATCCGCAAACAGATTAATTGGAACTGATATTCCACAGCGTATGTCATCTATAAATATTAAAAATAAAAGCGGCCCTAGCCCACTACCTTGTGGAACTCCAGAAGCAACTGGAGCGGGTCTAGACACACAGCCTCCCAACTCAAATAATTGAGCTCTCGATGAAAGATACGAGCAAAACCAATTTGTAATGATGGGGTTCTTAACCAAGGCTTTAATTTTAAGCAACAATTTAGGATGAGACATTGAGACAGTTTAGCAATCACTAAAACATGATTGGGTGCCTCAATGATGTGTACATGTAAAATGGGTCATGCAACACTTTTTTTTTTACTTTCAGTAAATACCGCTAAGAGTTTATCCCTGACGTTGATAACTTGCGAAAACAAAAATTAGTTTTTCTCACCGCTCGATGGCAGACTCAGAAAAAATAAAGGAGAGAAACATCTTTCCCCTCCTCAACTGGCTATTAGAACAAGCGGCCATGTGCTCTGACGCTAGTTACATACAGGCTGTTTCCGGAAACGCGGACAAAGTCGCTCCTGCGAAAACTACGCATTGCCTAGAAAAATGTATAATGCCGTAGTGGTCTGTGTTAAAAGGCCCACGAAGGAATTTTTTCATAGTTCAATACAATTGGGTAACTAATTAATTTTGTGTACTTAAATTGCTAATGATAAATATTAAAGGCATGGTTTTAATTGTAATTTTGCTGGGCATCATCGAAATCTACTAAATACATCCACGTTACACTGATATAAGGTACGCGCAGCATTTTACGGTGTTCAGCGCGGAACACATGGGGCTGGAACGCCCCCGCGGAGATGCGCTCCGATAAGAAACCTAAACCCAGAAACGCGTCTAAATTTAGCATTTTTTTCGGAACGCCGTAAGATGCTGCGGGTGCGTTATATAATTGTAATGTGGGGTGTATTTAGTAGCTTTCAATGATACCCAGCAGAATTTAAATTGAAACCATCTTTTTAAAATCAATAATTAACAATTTAATTACTCAAAATGATTTAATTACCCATTTATATTGAAGGCTTATATTTTTTCCTAATGGGCCCTTTGACACGGACCACTACGGCATCAACCTTTTTCCTGTGCGATGCGTAGTTCTCACAGGAGCGATTTTGCCCGCGTTTCCGGAAATTGAATACTGTCAGTATTCATCATAGTCATGCGCTGGGGGTTGGCAAAGAATAAAGCATGGGTTGAGCTTCAGAGTTCGACTACTCTCATCTTTGATTGAACACAAGCCATTACCCGAATTATTTGGTGATGCTAAATGTCATCAACTCGAGCACTGGTGTCGGGCTCATGACAATCGGGTACGTCACGGTATTACGTGACTCGCGGTGCGAAGTCATGGTGTCATGTGACATCATGGAGCCAACAACTCTAATAAATATAGTGACGTTCTCAATATAAGTCGCTTTGACGCAGAGAGTCAGGTGACTGGCAACGTGACGTGGCATATTACTTGACAGCATATCTTGACACAATGACGTCACGTGGCCACGTGGCATATGATTAATCATAGTGCCAATATAAAGGTGCCACGAAAACCCACAATTTCTCATACATTGCCATTCGGTATATGACAATTCGATTACTACATACAAATGCAGCTGCTAATTTTTGTTTCTGAGACATTCATTTTGCAATATAAAAAAATTACCTTGAACTGTTTTGGACCGGTTATCGTTATATTTTTTTCCGGTTCCGTTCCGGTTCAGTTCCAAGATGGCGCCGAAGATTTCGGTTCGCTTCAGTTCCGGTTTGGCTAAAAATAACGGTTCGGCTCCGGTTTTCTGTTCGGTTTGGTTCCGATTCCGGTTCCACACTGGCTGGCAGCTACAACTACAAAGAAAAAGAAGAAAAAAAAAAGGGGGCGTGCTAAAGAAAACTTTGATTCCTGCTCAATTTCTTATAGGCGGGAAGTTTTTACTACGAGCACTATTGACGACGAGATCTGTTTTCGGTGGCGCCCCTTATGGTTCCTATCCCCTGACTACCCTGACGTCCCGACCAAAATTATTAGAAGCCAACGAGATAGATGGTCCATGAAAAGCACGGTCGAACCCTATATTTTAGGGCTGGACGTCGATTAAAGATATTTTAATCCGATTAATCGCCACCCTTTAATCAAGTAATCGGGTTCGTTCACTTTTGTGCACACTAGTTCTAAAAAGTATTTTTGTTGTTGTTGCTGATTATGTGATAAACGGCGCAATATGAAATTTCGATTACAAACCAACCTCGATTTGTAGTTGAGAATAGTTCAAGGACACTCACACTCGCAGATTCTTACTTCAGCTGCATCAGGCAAAGAGGTTCGTTGATAGTCTCCGGCAAGAGTGATCTCCTTTGTTCATTCAGAATTATCAATGGCGCGCTAAACGAACTCGCACGGCATTGAAGTGGCCGGGACGCGTAAAACCTTCCGCATTTGTCTGGAGATACAAATCTCGTCCCTACATGTAGTTTGCATTAGGCTAAACTGTTCCCTAAAGTTTGTCCTTCATACAGGTGTACTCGTTCACGCCTGCGTGGTGAAAGCGTTTAATGTTCACTTTCTTTTGATTCATCAAAAGTTCACCGATTAGCGGTTAAAAAGTTAACCGCGATTAAAGCATTAATCGATTAATCGGTAGGTTAATCGATCAATTGCCCAGCCCTACATTGCAGCCGATGCTACACCAGCTGATGGGACCAATCAGACACCGTCAAAAACGCACTGTTATGGTGTTTGTCATATTTCACTAATCCAATCCAATCCAATCCAACCAATCATAAACGGAAAAGCCCTACTGACTTGCGCTTTTGACGCTGATTGATTGGTCGGATTTACCTCGTCGCGTCGGTTGCATCTGGACTTAAGCTGAAATAAAGTATAGTCATCACGTGTCTAAATCAACACCGTCAGAGTTGAGAGCCGATCTTTGCTCTTATTTCCGTCGATGATGGCAAAACTAAGCCTACTCAAGACTCATACTCGGAGCGCAAGTTCGTCTGCTTCTTGTTCAGGGGTTGCGATGATGTCAGAACGTCAAAATCTTATTGGCTGACCGAAAAAAAATAGTGAGTAGACCTCGAGGCACCTGGCATTCAGGTCTACACACCATTAGGGCTGGGCAATTGATCGATTAACCTTCCGATTAATCGATTAAGGCTTTAATCGCGATCAAATATTATAACCGGTTAATCGGTTTATTAATCGATACTCGCAGAGAAGTCAACTGGATGCACGCATGGCTCTATCCTGGACGACCTGCCCGAACTAGGGGTGACTCATGCCCCCCCCCCCCCCCTCGCCCCTTAACGAAAACGCTGCGTGGCGTGTACCCGGTCGCTCTGTCCCGAGCGGCTTTCTGTTCCCACCAGGTGCTATGAGCAAGGTTCCATTCTCGCGCTTGCGAAGCGTCACGTGTTCGAGGATATACATTACAGTTTTGCCGAGGCCAGACGAACAAGCCGGACCCGCAATTGATCCCCGCGCGACCGCGAAACTTCACCTGTTGAGGATCTGTTACACATCCTGCCCAGGCAAGACAAACAAGCAGAAAAACAAGCTGGGAAGCTAACAACGCCATGGTTACTTGTTCCAGTATTCGGACAGTAAAAATGGACGGGTTCACGAGTATTGAAAGGCTATCTCGCTGGAAAGTTTGGGTTTAAAGTAAATTCCAGCGGTGAAGTTTTTAACTCGAAGGAAGTCCACTACATCATCTGCAACAAGCCGTTTTCGTACAGTGGAAGCGTAAGTTTGCTCCAGTATCACCTACGAGCGAAGCACCCATGTACGCCGCTGCAGCAAGGACCATCCGCCAAAACGCAGACAACAATCAACGCCTTCTCGTCAAGGCCCATTTCTTTGAAAAAAGAAGAAATTATCGCCCAAGCCCTGACTACTTGTCTTCCTGTCGGAGAATGTGGACAAACTTCTTTGTCTTCGGAGCTGGAGCAAAAATATGTCTTTGAATCGTTGAACTATATGTATCCTCAATTCTAAATGTTCTTTGCGCAGTGTAACAGGGAGTACAATAAGTCTTCAAAGGCAAGGCGAGTTCTTGCATTATTATTAATATATTATTTATAAAATTCAACGCAACCAATTAATCGATTAATTAGTCGATTAAAGGGTGGCGATTAATCGGGTTGAAATTTTTAATCGACGCCCAGCCCTACCCACTATCCTTCCAATCAGAACCAATCAGAGCTCTTCGTTGTTGTGACGTCACCACAAGCCCTGCAAGAGAAGCAGACGAACTTGCGCTCCGCATAGTGAGCGTTGGGTCAATCGTGGACGGCCGATCACAGCGACGCTTTTGGACACGCACGTCGACAATAGTTGGCCCAAGTGAGAAAAAGAAAAATCATTTTATGGCCCCCTATTAGGGATCTGGGGATTCAAAAAAGGTTCGTATTTGATTCCGGTGCAACGCCGAGCGTCATGTCTTCGGGATGCTCTTGAGACCCCGTTAATTGATGACCGGAGCTTACCTCGTCTAAGCGGTCGGTAATCTTCAGAGTTCCACTTGCAGTGCGAATGAAATCCCGGGGAAATTTCGAGTAGCGGCTGGCGGCAATGCGAGAGTCTCATCCGAAAAGTATTTTATTAAATATACCTCACCGAGGTGGGTTAAGAGATCTTTCCCCTCCCCTTTTGTTTAAGTTAGAACAGTACCGGTGTGGCTATTAGTCAATGTCCTCGTTCTCTTGTGTCTTCGGGAAAAAGAAGTTCATCCTCTCCCCTTTTTTATTCCTTCCGGTTTTCAAAGTCACCATAAAAACACGATATTCTGTCTAATAAATTTCAGCTGTGTTTCAGACTTTGTGTTGTGTCCAACGCGTCCAGGTCCAACGCGTCCAGAGATCCATTATTGGACCTTTTGACTCTATGAATCTTTTGACTCGTTGGATCTCTTGACCTTATGTACTGCCCTGCTGGGGCAGATACGTGAAGGGGACAGAGGGTAAGAGGAGGGGGTTCAAAAAAAATAGTCCTTGCTGAATAAAAAAAAAATCAGAAATCGGTGTTTTTTTCTTAACTATTTGTTTACTACTCACACGAGCAGATATTCATCGATGCTTCTTTTCTTTTTCTTTTTTACTGGTGCTCTACTTTTGACGACATGCTTATCGGTGCTTTTTCGGTTAAAACCGAAAGTCTACGGCCCAATTCTGACGAATAATGTCACACGACAACTGCAGGAAGCTGGAAGAGTAAGAGAGAGAGAGAGAGAGAGAGAGAGAGAGAGAGAGAAAGAGAGGCGGTTGACCAAAGATGCGCAAAGATCGACCAGTCTCGTGGAAGGACAGATCGGGCAGCCCCCTGGAGATGGAAAACGGTACGCTGCAGTTGAATCGTGTACGTGTCTCGGAGCCGAAATGCGGGAAGGGAAAATCTCGTTGTTTATTCCCCACGGTCGACTTCGCTTAAAGTCAACAAAACGGGTCGACTTCAGCGGCGTTGTCGGAACGAACCTCCGACCGGAGACATAGTGACACCATTCACCACGTAGGATTTATTTATTTATTTATTTTATTAATTTATTTGTCTTTTTGATTCTTTCAGTGTAGCACAGAGCTGCTGTGAGATAAGCCGGTGTAGCCCAAACATTTTTGCGCTGTTCAAGTTTTCTGAAAATCGGGCAAAACTCGATTTGTTTTCGGATATAGAAAAAAAAATATATCGGCTTTCCATGCTACCTTATTTCAAATGAAATATTGGACATCCATATTTCTGCCCGTCATACTCATAGATACGCTACTATAAGAGGCACCGCGAAAGTTCAATAAAAACAGATTAAATTAACCGAAATAACCTAATACGTATAACTGCTTTTGTTTTTTGTCTTGTTCCGAAATATTTTTTCAAGGGCAAAAATTTTAATTATACAATTAATGACGGGGACGAGAAGGAAAAGGGAGGTAAGGGGGGGGGTGCCAATAAGTTATATTTTACATGTTCGCAAGCACCGTTTGTTGTTCGTAGCACTTTCAAGACGGAAGTTTAATTGTCACTTCGTTTATTGCGACACGAACGTCGGTTCGATTAGAGTCATCGACATACATCAAAGGGAATGTCAATGACGTGATATTAAGCGGAAAGTGACTATTTTCGGTACGAATATAAGCGAGCCTCGATCGCGTAGAAGTGGTGGATCTGGATTCAATTTGTCGGGGAAAGCGGTAGGCACTTGCGTGGCACGTGGATAGAAAGTGCGGTGTCAGTTTCGAACGTGCCGGGGTTAGGAATGTCCTGATTCCCCCCACCCTCTTATATCGAATTTGTCAGAGTAATATTTTATAGACGAGTGGTAAAGCCCGCGTCTGCACAGTAGCTTTTGACTACGGATGCACAACGCTGCGAGGCATTACGTCGAGAATCAACTGCGACGGTAAGCCAGTTCACACGGAAGCGTTTGCTTACATTTTATAACGTGACGTTATGAGTAGCCGAGGGCATTCGTGCTCCGTATGACGCGTTGGAAAGCTACTCCATGTTTTCGTTACCGCGCTTCATACGAAGCACGGAATGTTCCCGTGATTCTTGACGTAAGCAGACGTGAGCTTCCGTACACATAGTGCAACGTAAGGGTTGGTTAAGACCAGACATGTACGTAACGCGTTACAAGTAACGAGTTACTTGTACCTAGTTACTATTTTCGGTAACGAGTAACGTATTTAGTTACTTTTTCAGAAAAGGAACGAGTAACGGTATTTAGTTACTTTTAAGGCCAAGTAACGAGTAACGGTATCTCGTTACTTTTGAGGAGTAACGTGTACAAAACCACTTAAACGGCCTTGTTTTTATTCTAGCCTTAGTATGTGTCTATTGCGACAAAGGCAGATGGAAAACCCGAAAAACAAATAAACAGTATGACAATACAGCAACGTATATCGCTGAATACGTCAGTCGAACAGTTCGACTGACGTGTCCAGCGATAAACGCAGCTCTACTGAACTCTACAGCTGTGAATGTCCTTCACACAGCGAGCACAATCAGGTTCGTTAGTTGAACTTTCTAAAACCGGGTACGGACCGAATGTAAACCCGGAGGTGGCAAACACGGGAAGGCACAGAACCCATTACCCGCTGTCCTCAATGAAGGCACAGTTCCCGAAGATTCACCAGCTCTTCCTAAAGCACAACACTGCCGTTCCTTCGAACGCGTCAGAAGAACGACGCTTCAGCGTCACCGGAAATGTATTTTCAAGGAAGCGGGAAACATAACTGATGAAAACTTCAACAGGCTGCTGCTGCTTAAGGGCAACGACTACTAAAAAGAGAACAATAAACCATGAAACAAAAACAGTTGTGTATTTGGTCTTCAAAGTAACGTGAAAAGTAACTCGTTACTTTTGAGGTAACTCACGCGTTCCTTTTGAGAATCGGTAACGAGTAACGTATTTAGTTACTTTTTGAGCGAGTAACGAGTAACGGTATTTAGTTACTTTTTTGGGTAACGTGTACATGTCTGGTTAAGACAGTTGCGACTGCTTGCGACCGAGCTGCCTACAAAACCTTTTGGAATCTTTTACGTGACGAAAGACCCCATTGCGCGCCATCTGTTGGGTTTCCCTGGAATACGTTGCGCATTTCCCTGTGCTTCCTATTTGCTTTTAACTTTTTTTCTAAACATCATATTTTTTTGGCTTAAAAGTTGTTTTATCTTACAGCGAAGCTGCTTATTTATAGCAGAAGCTGTTGCCGCACGCGATTTTTCGTGTGCGGCAACAGAAATGACGTCGACTTCATGACGCCATGTGACGTCACAACTTCGTAGTCACTTGACGTCAATTTTCCCGCTAAATTTAGCGGTGAAATTGACGTCACGTGACCTCAACAGCAATGAAGGTTCTCCGCTAAATTTAGCGGAGAACCTGACGTCACAACTTCGTGTCACGTCACCCATGAACAAATTCAGCGGCAGAAGGAGAGGGGGACGAAGAGGAGGAGGAGGAGGAAGCGCACCGCCCTCTTTCTGTCGTCGTTCCAAGCGCTTGCGTGCCTAGTTTTCTTTCCTTCCGCCGGGTGGCGGTCCTGTCACGCTTGTCTAGTTTCCTCCGGCTCCTCGGGGCGGCGATAGTCCTCGACATGTGTGTGCGTACCGTTCGTCACGATGATCACCGATCAAGACAATAAATGTGTTCGTAGCTTTGTTCGAAATTCTGTGTCACGTCTGTGTCATGTGCTAAACAGCTTCGCTGCATGGTCATCCACCTTCACAGAGTGGAATGGCTCATCATTTTAAAGCGCGGCTCTTAGGCGCCCGTTACCGGCTTGAGCGGCGTCGGCGTCGCCGTCGGCGTAACCGCGCTGTGCATTATGGAAAGACGTCCCATAATACAACGCGCGGGAACCATCGTGACGTTACCCTTCACCCTCGTGACGTCACCATGACGTCACGAGGGTCACGGGCAGACGTCACGAAGGCGGATGTTTCGGCATGGTGGCGAAACGTCACCGTGCCGAAAGTCACAGTGGGGCATTATGGGGCGTTTCCCATAATGCACCACGTGTGCCGAAACGCCACCGTGCCGAACGTCGCAGCGGTGCATTATGGGACGCTTCCCACCGCACCGCGTGGTGCCGAAACGTCACCGCTGTGCAATATGGAGCGTTTCCCATAATGCACCGCGCGGTACCAAAACGTCACCGCGCCGAAACAATACCGCGGTGCATTATAGGACTGCGTTTCCCATAATGCACACTGCGCGCGCGAAGCGTCACCGTGCTGAAACGTCACCACGCAGCATTGCGGGACGTCCGTGAGGAAGGGGGAGGAGGGCATATACTCCTCTCAGTACCCTTCCTCCTCCTCCTTAAGAGCTGCGCTCTAATTCGGCGTTACAGGGTGTTGTAAACGTGTTTCATTTTTTTGTTATATGTATAAACGACGATTTTTCATAGATAGTATGAATATTTGATCTCACAAACACTCAAAACATCTCGCTCTGGTGAAACGCAGCACCAAGGTCACCTTATAGACGGCATAAGCGTGGGAGTGTGCTGGTCTCGTCGCAGGAGATCACAAGGACACCGTCATAAGCAAAGGCACGTGTGGAACGTAGCCTTAAAGGTCCTTTAAGGCACAACCTCACCATCGATATTTGTTTATTATTATTGCAAACGACTGAAAATGACTCCTGGGGATTGCACTTAAAATGTCTAGCTTGAGAACTGTGTGTTTTCATATTAAAAAATATACATTTTTTCAGAAAGTTTACTTTGAAACACGAGCTCAAGTCTATGACGTATTAGCGCAATGGTGCACACCTTGCCTTTTGGTGGCTTCAAACAGGAAGTGTCGTTTGTGAACATGTGAAATGATTGTAACAATTACAATCTAGTAACATTCACATGTTACAAATTATAACATTTTAAAACTGAAATAAAATGTATGTATGTATGTATGTATGTATGTATGTATGTATGAGGTATGTATGTATGTATGTATGTATGTATGTATGTATGTATGTATGTATGTATGTAGCTGGCATAGAGTTGTCAGACAAAACGCTAAGCAGTGGGTCATGGTTTATCGCTAGTGCTGCACCGCCTGCGCCAGGTGACTCAGCGTGGTCCCGTGCACTCTGCTCAGTGCATCCAAACCTTGTCGTATACGTACGTGACTACGTACGTACGTGCGTCCGTTGTATGTGCATGTACGTATGTATGTATGTATGTATGTATGTACGTGTATGTATGTATGTATGTATGTATGTATGTATGTATGTATGTATGTATGTATGTATGTATGTATGTATGTATGTATGTATGTATGTATGTATGTATGTATGTATGTATGTATGTATGTATGTATGTATGTATGTATGTATGTATGTATGTATGTATGTATGTATGTATGTATGTATGTATGTATGTATGTATGTATGTATGTATGTATGTATGTATGTATGTATGTATGTATGTATGTATGCATGTATGTATGTATGTATGTATGTATGTATGTATGTATGTATGTATGTATGTATGTATGTATGTATGTATGTATGTATGTATGTATGTATGTATGTATGTATGTATGTATGTATGTATGTATGTATGTATGTATGTATGTATGTACTTAATCTCTTTCCCTCATGTCACGAACGCGCACTGCCACCGGCCAACCGCGAGAGTATTTCGCCATACGTTTTCCCGTGCCGACAACGCTTCACTTTCCAGTTACTCTTTTTTCTTTTTTTTCAGTGTTAGTCCGATATTCTATTTTTTTTCAGAAAGGCAAAAAAAAACCTCGGTGTACGAGAGCGCGACTCCTTTACTCCGGAGTAACGTGCACCCGAAGGCGCGTGGTACCGTCTAGTGGAAGAAGCGCAAGCTCCTTCACTCTCGGGGCCGCTGCTGATTCCTTCCTCTAAGCGTGAAACACACGTAGAGCAAAATCGCGTCGTTTCGTATCGTTTAGCGGTGTAGCCATGACGACCGTTGCTAGTCATTGGTGGTTTCTATAGTTACGCCGCCCGGCGGTGCAGTGCAGCGCGATTTTTCCTCACTTGAGTTTCACGCTTAAAGGGGTGCTCCGGCGAATTATTTTACCTAGCCCAACTAAAATATATTTTTTAAATCACCGGCCTTCACCCTTTCCGGTATGGTATTTAGTAACGCGAAATTCAGAATAGTTATTGCGAAATCAGTGAGTGAAATGATGCCAAAACCAACGTCTCGAATATACTCGCGCTTTTTCAGTGCCGTGACCTCAGGGGAAGGCAGGCTTGCAGGTCGAGCGGGCAGTCTTAAAATGCACTATGCCGAGCATTTGTTTCGTGCAGCTGCGCGAGTGCTGGAGCGAGCTTCCAATGCATTCATTTGACGTCATGAAACTGCTTGTATTCAGTTGGGAACAATGTCTAAAGTCCAAACAGTACGCTTTACCTGCCTTCCCTGACGGCGCTTTTTCATATTCATTTCATTTATTTTCACCCTTGAAATTGCATACCGGGGATAGGGCTATTACATAATTTGGCGATTGGTGGGGAGGGAGACAATACGTCGAGTAATAGAACAGCAACGCAGATAACATATATACAGAAATAAACACATTAGAAATTATACAAGTACTCAATTAAAATGGGCTAGTACGAAGATTATAAAACTCCACCTGCATCAGTGACGCTAAGGATGGAGGATGGCAGCTGGCTCCATTCAGCGATGACATGAGGAATGAATGATTCGTTAAACGCATTAGTTTTACCGGATATTTGTTTAATTGGACAAGAGTTATTCAGGCGGGATGATATTCTATCGGGGGGTGAGAGGAGGGCGCTTTTTAGCTCGGGGCAGTGGTAGTAAATTTTATGAAGAAGGCAAATACGAGAAAGCTTCCTCCGGGTTTGAAGGGGTGCAGTTCCAAGTTGACTCTTTAAAGAAGAAGTACTGTGGAGTAGTTGTAGGATGATAAGTTGAATCGGGCGGCTCGATTTTGGATTCACTCTAGATGGTTGATTAAGTAGACTTGATGAGGGCTCCAGACGGCGGAAGCATATTCTAATTTAGGTCTCACGTAGGTTTCGTAAGCCATCTTTCGGACATGAGATGGCGCGTCTCTTAGAGAACGTCTGATGAATCCGAGTGTCCGGGAAGCTTGTGCAGCAATAGCTTCGATGTGAGGTTTCCATCAAAGGTCAGGCGTTAGTCTTATTTCCAAGATATTTATACACCGGAACAGCTTCAATCACGTCTTTGCCAATAGTATATTTAAAGGTTAGAGACCCATTTTACGAGGGAATCGGAATAGTTCGCACTTTGATTTGCTACGCGACATCTGCCATTTTTCGTAAAAGTTGTAACTTTTTGTGACGTCACTTTGATGCTTAAGATTACCGGTTTCCGACGATTGGGTGTTATAAATGACGCAGTAGGCTAGGTGGCGCTAGCTACCGCCCGTTACGAAGGGTATAGCCAGTAACATCCATCCATCCATCCAGGCTTAGATTACGAATAGACACATTTAAGAAACTGCCATGTCCGTAGTGACTCTGATCGAGTGAAACGTCGCGCTAATTGTCTCTGCGCGCATTGCACTTTTGTCTTCTTTTTGACTCATTTTATTTCGAGTTTTGTCATTCCTTGAAATCCGTTTTATTGTTCACTGTGATTGGCTTCCTCTGTGTTCTGTAAAAAAAAAACTGACAGACTTTTTTTTTTAGAGTGATAGGTAATTGACTGTTTCCTGATGTTTCAGACTAATTTCGGGGGATAATTAACTCCGGTGAATGGTCGGGCTGCATATGTCATCTCGAATGTCCTTATTATCCTTATTGTGGCTGAGGGAGAAAGAAAAATACCTCTGTTTTCAGGCGGCCTGCTCGCGTTTCCCGGAGGAAAATATATTGTTTGCCGACTCGGATTACGTTCCATCGATCTCGAGCATGCGCGAGTTATAAAAAAAAAGAAACAAATGCGCGATTTTTCTTTGTTATTATTCAAACGAGATGCAGAACTGGAAAAGAAAAAAAAATCCACAGACTCGTCCTAAAAAAAATTTAAAAAGTAGCATAAAGTGGCGGCCCGAAAATGAAAAAAATGACGCGCATTCTACGAGTTCTAAGCATGCAAACCCATTTCAAACATGTGTCGCCCAAGCAAACTTTTAATGCACGTGCCTCTTGTTCGTACTTCAGCCGTCCCCCACTGTAAACAATCTCTCGTGTGCAAATCTAGGTTGCGGAACACACGGAAACGCGGAAGCTTGTTCCGCTTTTATTCTCCGTGGAGAGTCCTGATTTTCTTTTCCCCCGATGTTTGCGTTTTTGAGTGGGATAGCGGGTTAACGCTTTTCTTTCCCCTTTTTTATCTGTGAGATTATCATTCGAACAGAAAACCTAAATCCTAGGTCACACTGCTCGGACACCAAAACAAAGCACAGCCTGTAGGCACTGACTCAGGCGGCTTCTTTTCTTGTGCGATGGTCATAGGACATAAAAAAAAAACTTCATTTAGACATTTTTTGTGCATACCTATGTGGGCGATTTCATTTCAAAATCGTGCAGAAAAAAAAAAGGGTCATGTCTCGAGAATTATTTTGGAAAATACATATGCTGGGCAAATTCTTCACTAGGACATAGCAGAAAACCGTTCCTGCGTCAATACCTAATTTTTGTTTCTTCTTTTTAATTTTTAAATGATTAAAGACGTATTCCGAGATTTGGATGATCGTTACACGTCGCGTATTTGGGAGCTTTTCCAGGCTCAGGTACCTACAACAGAACACACAAACAACAATTTTGACGTGGATTTTTCAAACTACACTAAAAGTGCAATACATTCATAAAAGTGTTTTGTTATTTTTATTCTTTTTTATTCAAAAAAATTAGAATCTGGCCCTTTAATGATCATTTACCAGGCTTCCCTTTGTATCAACCAATGTAAACCATTATAGTCGGATGATTAACTAAACACTGTTCATTAACACTTTTTTTAAAGTTGAAATAAACATATGGTTTCGATTAGAAACCCACTGAGCGTCATCGAAAACCATCAAGTCGGCAAATATACGTGTGTTCCTGATATAGATATAACGAACATTTAGTCGTCTAGAACTTGTTTTCATAGATTTCGGCGAAAGTTGTTATAGCAGTTTCCGTTCGGTAACGACGTTATGTGGGTGCACGATTTCTCTCGGATGGCACCTTATTTACGCGAAGTTTTTGAATGATTTAGAAACTTTCTAAATAATTTTTACGCACAGTATAATTGTGTCAGGAATAACAAAATACAACTCTACTTATACTCAGAAAGGTTGGTTCTAATATTAAAAGAAAACATCGTGTTCTTTGTCACGAGATCCTGATAGATTTGTTTTAAAATCACTTCAATTTTTAAAACAGGACTGTGCACGTGTGTGTTTGTTTTTATGCCGATGAAAACAATACTGTCTTAAAATCTGTGTGCACTTTAAGATTGCACCCAAACACCAAATAGATATTTTCAGTTTTACCAAATTAACGGGATATTGGCAATGCAAGTCTTCTGTTTTCAACTTCTATACTCAAACTAAAAAAAAAAATATGTAAAACATGGTTTCAAAATAATTTTTTTATATGGTTTAAGCACTTGGTTTTGCGATTTTGACATTCATTGTGCAGTAGAAGTTTTATTTTTGTTATGTAGACTTCTTCAAATAATCTATATGAGAAATCTGTGACACATTACCACTGCCACATGTTTAAAAGGAATGCTGAAAGCCTTTCTCGTTTAAGTATATCTCTTCTTGTCGTCAGTCTTCCTGTTTTCGTTCTCTATAAACACCTTGACGCAATAGTGTATTTTATCGGTGACACCTCAAGAACGAATTGCAAAGAAAAATTTCTTCATCGACATTACGAAGTTGTCTTTTGAAACATTTCTAGTACCTTTTGAGTTTGTAATAAAGTACAAAATATTGCCGATTTTCTGCACTGACTGATCATTTTCAGACGTGAAACGCTCTTTCTTTTCCCCTTGTTCTTCGTCTTTTATCGAATTGAAATAGAAATATATTACTGCATTCTTCGCGCATATACTTTTTATTAGCTTAAAGATATGGAGATTTTCGGTATAATAGATTAACTATGTCAGCCCGCCTCACAAACTTTTCACACGTTACAACCGCGTTTTCCGTAACTTTGCTGCAACGTTTAAGCGTGACCACAAATCGTTGAATAACAGACGTCGAAAAAAAAAATCTGCCGCAACTTATTCTATTTTATTTGAGTCTGCCGGCTGTGCCTTGTTGACCGCGGAATCGTCTATAACTTTCAAATTGAGCTTTTTATCTTCTCAGAAATGTCAATCAAAGCAAAAGATTTACTTTTTACTCCTTTTCTGCCTTTCTAAAAATTTCGCACGTTAACCTTTTAAGTCTTTTTTTACATTTTTATTTTACGTTTATAATGGCAGAGTACCCTTCTTCTTAGGCCAGCGTCAGACGGGGCGATTCCTCCCAGAAACTTGGCGGCGCAACACCAGCAACACGGGCCGCCCGCGTTCTCACGCAGCAACCGAATTGGTACGAATTTGACATCATCATTCAATTTTAATTATTCAATACCATCTAGTCGTACTGTTACGCGCTACAAACGTGTTGTTACATTTTCCAATGGCGTTCGGAATGCTAACTCATCTTTTGTAACGATTTATTCCCCCCCCCAAAAAAAACGATCCATTTCAAACCAGTACCAAGTCTTTAGTTGCCTTCATCACCGCCACAGGGGCGTCACGTGAAAATATCGCGTCCCTGATTGGCTGTTGTCGCGTCAAACGTCTCCGAGTTGCCCGAGTTGCTCGGTCCGTTTCGAGCCGGGCGTGATCCCGATTAATTCGTGTCTCAGCGCCAGGACATAGCGAAAGCTATACGGAGCAACTCGCCAGCCACACCGATATTGCTGAGAAAGTTGTTCCGTCTGAAGCGGGCCTAATGAAATGCATATTTTCGAAATAACTTAGCGCGAATGCAAATGCTGATTACCGTCAACTATTTTTGCTCGTAAATATTTTTCTTTATGCACCACAAAAAAAGATTTGTTTTCTTTTGTTTTATAATGCGTGTCATACATTGTCTTCAACAGTCTCAGAAACACGAAGCGGGGCAAGTCCTGAGCACCTTTTTTATTAGAAGATTAGAACAGAAGATTAGATGATAAGAATATAAGATCAGAATATAAGAATATAAGATCAGATATAAGAATATAAGATGAGCCTTACAAGATAAGAATAAAAGGTAAGCGTGATTACAAGATGAGATCGAATCACGACAGCACCAAGCAAGAAGCACTTAGTGGACATTTACCAGCTATGCAGTGGGGTAACCCGTTCAGCTTCTTCGTGCAGCTGGGTGTACTTTCATCTGTTCTTTTAAAGAAAATATAAAATCAAACAGCGGCGTAGACTTTTCATTTTTCCGGGGGGGGGGGGCAGGCTGAGAAGTTCTCCAGGGGGGGGGGGAGTTCTGCTGCGTGTTACCTTTTCACCAGAACTGGAGATTGAAGCTAACGAAAGCACGCTGGGATTCCATTCCCATGTATTTTGTCAATAAAGGCAACGTGGGCGTTATTTTGTTTACATGCCACTACTATAGAAGCTCGTTACATGGCACGTAAACAGCGTCCCGGTAAGGATCATGGCCCGGCCTGGACGGGCTCCGCCCCCCCCCCCCCCCGGATCTCACCAGGGGGGGGGGCACGAGCCCCGACGCCCCCCCCCCCCCCAAAGTCTACGCCTATGAAATCAAACGTCTGCCTTTTTTTTCGCACTTTTTTTGTCGTAAAAGTATATTGTTTACGTATTTTTTATAAAAGTTATTACTCCAACCCTGATCTAAAAGCCTAAGCTTCTCCTTCCTCAGTATATTTCCCCTCGCATTGACCATCAATTCAAACTGGAAATTCTTATCCCTGTCGCACCAACGTTTACATTTACTCTCGATTTCCCATCCCGCATCTTGAGTGTGTATATTGTCGCTCAGTCCATTTAAAATTATCATAACCAATCAATTTTGTGAATCTTTTACCACTCATGTGTTTACTGCGTTTTTGTACTGGAGTTGTTTATTGCTTTTTTCTTTTTTTGTATGTTTTACTTTTAATGCCCTGGGGCCGTAAGGGTAATAAAATAAATAAAGTAAGAGCTTAGTGATCCGCGCCGTATTTCTTGAGCTCTGAATTACTATAGTTTATTGTGTGTGTGTGTGTGTGTGCGTGTGTGTGTGTGTGTGCGTGTGTGTGTGGTGTGTGTGTGTGTGTGTGTGTGTGTGCGCGCGCGCGTGCGTGTGTGTGTGTGTGTGCGTGTGTGTGTGTGCGTGTGTGTGTGTGTGTGTTTCGCTTTTTGTTTAGGGCGTGCGTTTCTAATTGCAACGATTAACTCCAGCTCTTGTGAAAATAAAACACTTTTATTTTTCAAAGTGACTCAAAAAAAACCTGAAACACAAAATCAATGTAGCTGGGTGCTTTGTAAATATGTAGATTAAAAGCAAACAGGCAATTTATCT
>JAZHYW010014272.1:0-33403 GCA_037355805.1 Ixodes ricinus
CGAGTCCCCGAGCATCTCATTCTCCCTCCGCAACCAATGAGATAACGCTATTGACTGATAAGAACGTCGAAAGAACCAATCACGAAGCAAGAGGCGTGAACTTCACTAAGCCACGCCCCGCGTTCCTTAAGTTGTCAGAACTACGCGGAGTGCAAGTTCGTCTGCTTCTTTTGCAGGGGTTGTGGTGACGTCAGAACGTCGCCGAGGTCTGATTGGCTCTGATTGAAGGATAGTGGGTAGACCTCAAAGCAACCCGCCACCTCCGTTTAGGCCGGCGCATTGCCTCGCGGACTCACCGAGGCCGATCGGCTCGCCTCGCCGGGTACGAGCAAACGGGGACTTGTTTGTAAACAACGTGTTGGTCCGGACTTTACTCGCGATGAATGCAGAGCGCTCTCACGCGGGAGCTGCGGTGTATTCCCCTGGGGAAAGGAGGTCGAACGGTCGCGCTCCTATAACGGTTCACTCCAGTTGTGGGCGCATCCAGGTAAATTACTCGCTCGTCTCTGACGCAGCTCTTATAGGCAGAGGTAAGCAAAACGAAGACGCACCACTAGTGCGCCTTCTTTGCCCTTCTTCAACGAGTTGATGACGTAATTATCCAGCGACTCGTCAAAAGCATAAAGGCAAAATGCCTTTTTAAAAAAAATATATATATATATATATAGGCTTTTTTTAGATTAAAGGTTGTAACGTTGATTAGAACGTTTCGAAACCAAGCTAAGAGGAAGAGCGACGAGCGTTTGGAATAAGGCAAGGCCAGCAGTTACCCTGCTCATACATCACAGAAAAGACAGTTTGCAGACAGCGTAACGTATGAGCTGTCTGGTTTTAGGAAACCCTAAGCACCTTACACAAAGAAGCGAGAAATTTCAAAGTTCGACTTCCAAGATTTCACCGCGACTTCGTCATGGGGGTGCATGCTTCGAAAATTACAAAACAACCATATGGTCGGAAGTTGCACATAACGATGTAGTTTGGGCGCCTGTCCCGCACGGTGGTTTCTTTATCTTTATCTTTATTCAGGTACCCACTTCGCCATCAGGCATTACAGTGGGGGGGAGGGAAGACAAACAATATACAGACACACAAAAAAACTCACACATTCAGTGCGTGAAAAAAGGCGTCATTGGAAGCTATTGAGACAGCGCGGGATGGAAGGGAGTTCCAATCGCGCGCGGTCTCTACAAAAAAGGAGTGTCGCAGTACGTCACCCTTAAAAGGAATTTCTCTAATTTTTAAAGCATGGTCGTTCCTACTGGATACGTAAAAAGGCGCTTTCATGTATTTATCTTTTTCTACACCGGTTTTACCATAATAAATATCGTGAAAAAATTTGAGACGGAGGTGCTTTCTGCGATCTTTTAATAATTGCCACTTAAGTTTATGTTTCCACTCAGTCATACTTAGTCGCCAATCGTAATTACTTAAAACAAACCTCAAAGCCAGATTTTGTATTTTTTCAAGTTTTTGTATAGAAAAGGCGGTATAAGGGTCCCAGACAACGCAAGCGTATTCCAGAATAGAACGAACATGGGAAAAGTAAATTGTTTCTCTGAGCGACTGAGGTACACTTTTGAAATTTCGACGCAGAAAACCCAGCATCCGTGAGGCCTTCGAGGAAATATAGTCAACATGCGCATTCCAACGCAGATCGGATGTAAAGTATACACCGAGATATTTAAATTCATTTAGGGTTTCTAGGACTTTTCCATTTAGCGAATAACGAAATGCTGGTGGTAAAACCTTCCTTGTAAAAGTGACATGTACAGATTTTTTTTTACATTCAAAGACATTTGCCATGACTGACACCATGATTCGATGCTGTACAGGTCCTTTTGCAAAATCACACTATCCTGCGCATTATTAATCTCTCTATAGACAACACAATCATCCGCAAACATTCGAATGTTTCCGGGTGTTTGTGTGCTTTAAAATAGGGGGTACCATATTACATGAACGGTAAATTGCATAATTACATATATTACATAAAGAATAAACGCTGAATGTGAAACTGCGTCAAGTCGAGCTGCGTGCCAATTCAGATGGGAAAAAAATGCAAACGTTGTAACTGGGATTTAAGTATTTTCGAAGTTTATTTCTCGTGAAATTCGGAGGAGGTTTTTCGGAGTTTTGTTTTTCGCTGGAAATTCGGGGTATATCGGAGTTTGTTTTTGTTAGATCTCTAATTTTGTTGAATATTGTGAGTTTAGTGTGGTTCTTATATTTCAAAAATTCAAAAGCAAAATAAATGAAGTCCGGGTACCATAACCCCTTGTCCCGAAGGAACCTCGGCGTGTTAAAGGCCGACTCCTTTTGTCAGATAGTATCGTATCAGAGGTAACTTAAATGGCACCTCCTCAACTCCACTGACCCTGTGCCCTTATAAAGTTTATTTGTAACACACGGTCTTTTTTTTTTTTGTCGTTGTGACTTTAAAATTTGGAGTTGTTTTTTGGGATATCCGAATTGGCACAAGATTGACCGACCAGTGTTTTTCGGATTTTTTCTGGATTTATTCGAAAACACGGAACCCTAGTTATAACACATAGATTACACAACAAATTATTATGTAAAGAAATAGTATATCTTCGCAATCTAGCTTTCATAAATATGAAAAAAGAATGCGTAAAGTTGAACAACTTCTTTGAATGTGTTCAAAGCTCATTGGAAATAATGGCATACTTGTAAGCTTCAGAGAAATTATTGTAAGGGTGCAGGCGAGCTGGTGAATATCAACCATGTTGAATTAACCTGAGACTGGGGTAGAAAGGAAACATCAAGACGTAGAAGGGACAGAAAATAGACAGGACAACGTCTCAAATTAAGACGTTGTTTGTATATTTTATCTCCCTTCTAAGTTTTGAAGTTTCCTTTTCTATCGCCAGTCTCAGGCTAAAGAAACATGGCTTTGAAACTTCGGTGATAAAAAAATTCAGGTTTCCTTTTTTTTATTTTTTTATATGAACATAAAGCGTCTTTAAATCCATTTCTTGTTTAAAAACAAAAAAGAAATATATATATATATATATATATATATATATATATATATATATATATATATATATATATATATATATATATATATATATATTATATATATATATCAAGATTCGATGTCAACCCTTAGTTTCGCGATGCGGCAATGCTCGTCGTCGCAAAAACACGTACACGTGTGCTACGTTACCATCAGAGCAGAGGATTGTTCCTCAATCGTCGTGGCACAGGATCATGCGTCAACCTAACACACGTGTCTCTCAAAACGGACAGCTGGCTGCTGCGCGCTATGGATTGCTGCGCTGTACCGACTCACGGCGCCCGTATACGCTTCAATAGCACGAAAAGACTACACTCGTCTGGTTATTCGCTATAAGCGCTACAATAACTTGCTTGTTTTTCTAGGCTGTAATTTAAAAAAAAAAGGAAACATGAAGTAAAACAATACCTCCTTCGAGACGACGTAATCGACCACGGCTGATGTCAAGGAACGACTGTATAACGTGATATAGTTCTCCAACCGATTGCTTAAAACTCACTAATTATCTCTTTTTTTTTTATATCCACAGGCCTGTGTACACTAAAACCTCAGTCACACTTGTACTACATCATACAAAAGACAGTGTGCAGAGACGTGTTTCCTCCTTGTATGGCGGTCCTGTCGCATATTGCTCATACAAAAACTTTTTGCAGAGATGTTGAAAGCATACGTTATGCATATGGTTCCGTGTTTTCGGATAAATCACAAAACAAAAACCGAAAAACACCCGCCGGTAAAATTTTGGTCAATTCAGATTTATCCGATAAACTCCGAATTTCGATGTGCCACTCTCCCCCCCCCACCTCTCTCTCTCCCCCCCCCCCCACACACACACACACGCACAAATTATTTTACAATTAATGGTTTGATCAGCGCGTAGAGTCAATGGCCCTGGGAAAATGCCACCACAGCTTTGTTTCAAATTTCGGTCAGGACAACAGGTCATTGTACTTTCGGGACACAACAAAAGTCACTGTTTATGTTTCCAGTTTGGGTCATACTTTTTGTGCTTTAGAGGAAGGAGAGGTTGTGTATTTCTAAGAGTGAAAGCTATGGAGTATGGACCATAGACATTGTATAAAGTGGGGAAGAGGAACAGTTGAAACTTCTCTGTTACATCCTTTACCACTCTACCTCGCGCGGCCGCGCGGCAGGTTGATGGAATAGTATGGAATGAATACAAGCTTCCCAGCGACTACCTCCAGGAGTTTATTGAATTTTAAGGTATCGACATTTATCGAAGCAACACTTGTGTGCAACTTTTGTCGTAAGACAAATTAGTATTGCCAGTAGTAATGGCGCCAACGCCAAATACAACTGAAGAAAATATTAATTGATACAATCGCGTTTTTTTTTTTTTGTCCAGCATACGTTTACATCCGGATATTATTTATTTATTCTTAATAAGAAACACTTCTAAATTAAACTCCGAATTTCGGAGAATTGGGAATCAAACAAAAATAAACTCCGATAAACTCCGAATTTTCGGCACAAAATAAACTCCGAAAAACACCCTCCGAATATGACGAAAAATAAGCTCCGAAAACACGGAACCCTAGTTATGTATCAGGCAAACATGCTTTGAACATTTGATGCCTGCAGATACTTCTGCATCGTCTCTGCCGGGAACACAGTGTATTTCTTTTTAAGTGAGCAGTGTGATCAGCGACGGAAACCCGACGACAAAACACGTTCTATTATAGAGGCCGTTTTGTTCGAGTGATGAGCAAACAATGCCACAGTTTGCATTGAGGAAACCAGGACGAGGACTCGTAGTAACATTTTGCACAAAACGGGAAGGAAAACGAACAAATGAGGCCCTTCTTTTTTGTTTTTTAATTGAGCTACGAACCTAAATGTGCGAGGCTGTACACTATACCTAAATATACGGAGCTCTTTTTTTTTCCATTTTAAGCGCGCTTACTTGTTTAAAGTTAAGATAATTGCGCGTACGCACAATTAACTTAAAAACAAAACTCCGCTCTTTTTAGCCTTACTAAATCACGTTGGCTGCGCAGGTGAGTTATATACGGCCAGGCGGACATTATGTTCAAGAGAGAATGCAACTAATAGATGACTAATTAGCGAAAATGCACTCAGATATATCTTTAATTAGACGATTTAGGGCACATGTTTCTATTTAAAAAATGTAGGCAAATAATATTCAATGCCGGCCCAGCTTAAAAAAGGAAAATCTTGAATGGAGCGGGCAGTTTGATTTCTTAATTGTCGAATTTCGTACTGGAAATCTGCCGATACCGAAACCAAACGCGTGATGCCCGCCCGTAGGAGAAGCCTCGTTTGACGCCGAAGGGTCACGTGTTAATGACGAAATGCGAGTCACTATTTTGAATCAGAGCGCGCCGGAGCTGATTGCCGTCGGTGCTCCATGACTGGCGAGCTAAAGCGAGAAGCCAACTTATCGGCCGCGACAAGTCGTTTTGCTTTGCACCGCGATATCAGTGAAAAACGTTTTAATCACAGCTGCGAGTCGGGTTAAAAAGGCAACCTGAACATAAGCTACTCAACAAAAAGCGAATGCTTCGACGCACTGAGACGCAAAAGTGACGATTCGAAACCTTTAAATTTAGGTAACAAATCACACTTTTTTTATTATTATTTCGTATACACCGTCCCCGTTTATTTTCCTTGCAGTTTGGGTACGGTTGGACGTGCACATGTAACACCTTTGGTTGGAATGTATTTTTTAGTGTTCATGTATTTATTTTTGTGGATACTATGTCCATAGTACTGTTCGCCTGTCATACGCAAAAATTAACCTTCAGCGTCAGCATCGCTTTAAAGCGTGTCTTGATCATTGATCTGAGAAAGCACCCTCCCGACTGATGCACCGTTTCGTTTAGCTGCGTCTTTTATCTATTCGCGGTTTGGTGGAGCTGAAGCGGGACAAAACACCGTCCTACAAGCACGCTGGTGGGACAGCGGGATCATGGCCGGAAAAGCGGGCCCGCCTAAATCGAGACGTCGGGTCACTTGACTAGTAACTCGCTCGGAGGAGCCGTGCTGCTTGCAAAGTTTCACTGACTTCCCCACCTCATCTGTTAGTAGACTAGAATGCCATTGTCTATTGACGCTGCAGAAGACTGAGATACTTCGGGATTGTTTACTTATCGTCTGAACGGGACAAAAGACGGCGTTTCTCTCAGAAAACAAAAGCTGAATCGAATGCGCAGTTGTTCTTGTCGACATGGTAGTTTCTAGCACCGACCTCAGTGGAGTTTCGAAAGGTTGTTGTCTAAAATCATCATGCCCGTGCTCTGGTTATCAAAGAAAGAAAAAAACAGCGGTTTTATGATATGCAGGTATGCAGTATGCAGGAAGCGCAAAACTTCCTCCCGATTGTTAAGCGGCCTGTGAACAGGCCGTTTATAGCCGGGAGAAAGTTGAGCTTCAATTATCCTAGTTGGAAGTGGCCGAATAACCGCAGAATTTAGCTTACAATGTATCTGGAGGTCGCAGTGCGGATCTCTGCTTGCTGTGTGTCGAAGTCGACGCATAGCGTTTTTATTACGTAAGCTTGGCTCGGACCTGCGCTAAACTTTATTTTCATTTTGCAAAAATTAAAAAAAAGTATTTCGATTGTTGCAAGTGCAGCCCCGGACACGGTCGGTCGACAGTCGGCTTCCGATACCTGCATGAGAAGTGTGTGTTACATATAACTCCGCGTCGATATTCGCACTAAAATTCGCAGTATGTAAGGCACGCGTTATCTGTACGAGGAATCAAGGGTGGATTTATGGGTCAGGCTGGAGACCGGGGCGAAGTGTGTGTGTGTGTGTGTGTGTGTGTGGGGGGGGGGGGGGGGTCTGGAGAAAGATCTAATCTCACGGACATATGTGAGTCAGTGTCGAAGCATTGCCCAGATCTATTTTGTTCACCTAATAATTACCAACTCACCACAACCTAAATAGAAGAAAAATATATACTAAGAATACAGGCGAGCTGGTAAATATTAACCATGTTGAATTAACCTCAGACTGGCGTAGAAGAGAAACCTCAAAACGTAGGTCTATTATCTGCCCCGTGTACGTGTCCATTATTCTCTTCTACTCGAGTCTCAAGTTATTTTAACTTGTTTAACCAACTAAACATTTCTTTCTAGAGAAGTTGGTGTATTTTGTTTTCTCCATAAAAGAAGTCGACCATTGGGAGGCTTACCCCCCCCCCCCCCTTAAATTTGCTCCTGCGAGGAATGTATCTCCTCAGTTGGTGTTTCGCTTGTACAAAGAAAGTCAATCAGAAAGCGACCAGCACAGAGCACCGTGGTCGTTTAGAGCACAAGAAAGAAACTAGAGCCACTGCGCTCGTTGTCACATCAAAGAAACAAGAAGGTTTGCGCATTATTCATGCGCGGCGCGAAGTAGTTCTTACAAGCTTCGATTGTGAAAGGTAGAAACGATGTTTTTGGCGTTTGAAATGTGGGCGTCTTGATACAATATGACATAAAGCTAATCTAAGACGCACTCACATTTAACTTCATTCGACACACGAAGGAGGGGATTAATAACGCTCCGTATGGAGCCGGTGAAAACGAGTATGTATTGGCATATTATGCTTTAAAAAATTCGATATCTTGAGCTTTACCCTGACACAGACCATCCATCTGGTGGACAGAAAATGCGTTTTTTGCTATTTTAGATAAATCATCAGATGAGTGACAATTTATGATTTTAAGCAACAAGGTGGCTCAAGTGCGGTTTCTTTAAAGCGGAACTAATTTGTAATTCTACAAGAAAGAAAGAAAAAATCCAGGTAGAAAAAACAAGGGGAACAAAAGGGGGCCACGTTATTGATCTGTGCCATCGCAGACACCGAAGCGGGAAAGATGAGTGTTCGTCGTTTCTGCAAATTACACGAGTGCACGCAGGCTACAGCAGTGCATATGTGCTGCGTATACATCGCAGAGGACTCCGGCGATCGACAAGATCGATCACCTGATGCAGGGCTGGCAGAAAGGCTGTGCGCTATTTCTAGACCAGCCCAAATGTCCCGAGTGTTTGCTTCTTTTTTTTTCGATAATATTTTTTTTATTGCTATCCTCCGTATAATCAGTACTAATAGCATTTTACGATCTATAGCGGATAACAGTCTTGTACGGATGGAACGAGCATGCATTGTTTAAGCGGACTTCGGTACACAACAGACGACTAACACTCTCTCCAATGTACGTGCGCAAAGTGGAAGAGTTCCCCTGTCCCGTTCCATTTTTGTGGTTTGGTTTTTAGTTTATTTCTTTCTTGTTTCGTTTAGAAAATAAAGCTTCGTGTTGTGCCTTTTAAATGAGAAATAAGTGGAAATTTAAAAATGTATCTCGTATTTCATCTAAATCTGTCCGCGTTATCAGTGGAAACTCCCCTTGCATTCGGTTGGTGATAGGTGTAAGGGGGATCGGTGGCCGAGTGTATTACTCCGCATTCACACTGGGTGTTGAACCGCGTTCGCAAAGCGAATGCGAACGTGGTTTGTTTAAAGATTCAATACAAATTCACGCGCGTCTGAGGATGGGAAAATGAGCGGAATGCCAGTGTTACCGCACTGCAGCTCTGAGGGGGCGGAGCGAAAGGTCGCACTTCAGAATCGAGGCATCCATGGGTTCAATCCCCAGCCCTGCCCGTTTGGATCTGGATGAGCATCGAACCGGCGCGCGGTCGTGTACCCGACTGCGTGCACGTGCACGTTAAAGACCTCCAGGTTGGCAGCGATACTGCACTGGCTACATTTCTCATCTACAGCTGAGACACCAGACGCCCATTGAGACTGACCAACTTCCAGCTGTCTAAACATACACGCAGGACAATTATTATTATCATTATATTGGAGATGCGCTAAAAATATATCTCACTTCGTGCTTCTATACTACATCTTTGATCTACGCGCCTTTCGGACTTCTGAAAAATGCACAAATAATTGCACGCTAAAAAGAAATTAACAAAAATATAACTTTATTGAGAAATCGATAAAGAGAACAGAGCAAAAAATCACTTCCGGATTTTTACTTGATAAGTTTCGTCCAGAATACATGCATCTCATTCATATTACAAACACGAAGAAAGACTTTTGATATCGCTACAATGTTTTGAGAGTCCCTGCAATACAGCGTGCTATGGTTTGACTGGTTTGACAAATCGGTTTCGGCAACTTTAGCAGACAGAATTCTGAAGAGGAGGCGACATTCTCTCCAAAGTTCGCTTGGCTAAAGAGAACAGATGTGGAAGGAGCTTGCTTTGAACTCTTCACCTGTCAGCGACAACAGGTCCGCAGAAAGTATCATGCGATCGCAGATGTCGATCGAAGGCTCTTCGAGCTATATTTTTCCTTTTTATTCGTCACAATATAGAAAAGCAACTAATGGGGTCACCCGATGTCATACTCCTCCGGGTCCGCGCGACAGTTGTAAGTCGATGAAAACAATCACCGCGAGGAAGGAAGGGGGCAGAAACGAGAACGCGACATCAAATTCACTCTTCGCGTATTAGTAGACCGCTGCGTATAATTAAACATACGCCTAATGTCCGGACAGATCATTAATCAGGGGTTAATGAGGTGGATGAACTCGTGCATAGTTGGTCGGTCGGGCCCGTGTTTGGGTCGCTATAAACTTTTTTTTTCTTTCGTTATTATTTTTCCTTCTCAATGAGGGACAGCCGACGGTAGAGCGTTTCTTCTGGTATCTAAATAAAATAAGCTCGCTCAGAATCGGTGACTCTGGTGTCTGTTCAATGGAGGAAAAGATGTGTTACAACGCAGCAAATATCCTTATGATGAGCAAAAGCCGACTAATATTGCTTGCGAGACCTATAGTCTGATGGATGAGCACACCTGTATGAGGGGAAAACTAGGTGAAATCTTAGCCCGAATTAAATTTTAGGGACGGGTTTCGTAACTCCAGACAGTCGCAGAAAGTCACGTATCTGACCCCGCCACTTCAGCGCCATTCGAGTGTCCGTTTAGCATCGCATAGTCTATTGTGAACAAACAAGAGATGTCGCTCTTGCCGGAGAATATCAACTACTGTCGAGACCGGTTATAACGAAGTCAACGGGAATCGGAAAGCACTTCGCTATATCCGGTATTTTGTTATAACCGACTTCGGTTATAACGAAGAGCAACAGGGAATGGGAAATCATGAACAGTATTAACGAGTGACCATTTCTCTGAAGAGCTAAATTGCGCCTTTTCAAACTTGTCCCGGAAGTGCTTTCTTTTCGCCAATCGAATCATAGCATTAGCTCTGTTCCTCGCGATTCTAAATTCAGAACGAAGTTTATTATTTTCTGGTGCTCGCCGACTCCGTGCCCAAGCGCGTTCTTTTGCTTTTATGGCAGTAAGTACCTCCGTGTTTAACCATGGATGATCCGGTCTTCGTTTTTTTATTCTAACTGTTCGTTTACATTTCTCTGTGAAAGAATTAATGATCTGTGTGAACTTCGCGTACAGGTCAGATTGGGATGTAGACTCACGAAACGAGATCCAATCAAATGTCGAAATGAGGCGATCTAGTTTTACATTATCGATAATTTCTATTTGCTTTGTTTCGGCTTCAGCCTTGTTTCTTCAGGGTGCACAAACTGGGATCCTTCAAAATAATGATCGGCCAGTTTTTCCGTGATAACCGATGACATTCTAACAGTAATCTCAGCTCGAACGCAGATATGATCGATGCAGGACGTGACTAGTTCACCTGATATTATTTATTCTCTTGTAGGAATGTCGATGGTGCTTTCAATACCCTCGTTTGCAAGTATGTTCAAATAGTCATACACATCAGATCGATCCTGTTTCGCTACATCGATGTTAATATCGCAAACCAAGAAAAATAAGCCCCTATTATGCACTTCATTGAGTTTTTTTGTTTTTTTCAATTCTTCTAGAAAATTCTTAACACTTTGGGAAGGAGGCCTATAACACGCTAACATAAAAATCATAAAATTGGAATTCTCAATTTTAAGCGCAATCGTTTCTGCATGGGAAAAGCAGGTGTCGAGTTTAGAAACCAGCCATTTAAAACCACGATCCCCCCACCCCCCACATTTGACCGCGAAAACCAGAAGGAATTAAAGCCAGCTAATTTAAACAGATCCCACCAATTCCTCGGATAAATTAGTTTCGGTGAGTAGGAAAATGTCCGTGTTTGCTGTCACGGATATTTTTATATCCGTGACATAAAAATGTCACGGACATAAATTATTATTAAAATAATAGTAATAATAATAATAATGATGCTTTTATTTATTGTGCCCAGTAACAGCCGAAGCCTAAGCACTGGTGCACTCGTTAGTAGTAAGACAGTAATACAAATAAAGAATAAGAAAGGTAAGAAATGCAAACAAAAAAATGGAGCCATACTCAGCAGATATGATTTGATATGGTATATGATATGACATGATCCAACAATGGTTCATATGGATGCGATTGTGGAGCATCGAATCGAGATTTGAAGACAATGCTTGAGTTGAAGAGGGACAGCGAGGAGGATTGGGTGCGCCAGGTTGGTCTCCCCTCGATTGGGTGCGCTTCTATCGGGCGCATTCATGTTAACGCAAACATACCCTGTTTTCGCGGGATGGTTGGCCGCATGTGTTAACGCACCTCAGCTGCAGGGTATGGCCCATAAGGAAGCTAAAGTGTCCTAAATTTGGTGTTTGATCTAGAATACCCTTTCTGTGGGGAAACGACCTAACGGCCGGATAGCATGAAACGTTTTGAAACAAGTGGAATTAAACACGCATGGGCGTGTCGCATGAGCTCATTTCGTGAAACTCGGGTGGCCGAGAAATATGACGCTAGTAAAACCTTTACACACGCACACGAAAAAAAAAACATTAACCTCGAAAACTCGTCTATATAACTGTAAATCCTAAACGCTCTAATGTTGTATATTTAGTTCTTTGTTTGTTTTGTTTTTCACCCGCTTACACCAAAAACATAAGCGGTGAATCAAATCTGGAGTATGTCACACATATGCTGACGTAAGTAAACTGTGTCACTGTAAAGCATGCCATCATAGTTCAGCCTTCCTATATACGAAGCTCGCCTGGGAATCCAGTTGGAGACCCAATTTTGCGTTACATGTTTGTCTGTTCCTTTTCAAACGCGGTACACGTATAATGATGGCTATCTGATTTGAAAACACGCTTGGTGAACACACACACACACATACACACACACACATACACATACACACATACACACACGCACACACACACACACACACACACACACACACACACAGAAAGAAGCTCAGCTTGGCGTACCCTTGATCTCACCGAGAAGGAAATCTCCTGCCAAAAACTCTCACCGGACCGCCGAGAAGTTTATAGGTCAGTATCGGCACATATGGGCGACACCCGACAAATTCTGGTATACGCACGTGAAACGTGCGCATACCACGTGAAACGTGCGTATACGCACGTGACGCTTATATTGGCGAAAGACGCTTCCAGTACAATGATGCTTCATGGTGATCTTGGCGCGACTGGTTTCGAACGACCCTCTGGAAGCTTCGAAGACTTGAATGGACCGAGATGGCGATTTCCATGGCAACGTAGACAGATTAGCCAATCGCCTTGCGATGTTTTGGTCGTCTGTATGTTAGTATATGTTTGTGTCCAGCTAGCAGGTAGGAAGGCAATGGCGCTACTTTTCCAGGATCCAGTGACTTTAGGGCCAGGCAGGAACGATGGAGCCCGTCTGGCCCATGGCGATCCCCGGAGCGGTCCACCAGCGAGGCTCGGACCAGGACCGGCAAGAACGGCGAGCCCTGGCCATACTGGCCTGTGGGCCATGACGACCTCGGAGTAGTTCCACAGCGAGACTTGGACTGGGATAGCCTAGTACAGCTAGCTTACGCAGCGATGGCATATGGGAAGGACGATACGCAGGCCTGGACACGGACTGCGATGGCGGGCTCTGAACGACGGGCGACAACCAGGGTCGGTCGGCGGGCTCGGACTGCTGGCTCTCGAGGACGGGCAACTGGGAAGTACAGTAAACCCATTTGCTGTCTTCTCGTTGTGTTGTCACTCCTTGGGAGACGAGCGATGCACAGGCCGATCGGGCAGTTATTATTATATAGAGCGACCCCACAAACTAAACACATTTTAAGATTCGGTATTCGCCAAGATTGCAGGGATTGTCTCTCCCGAGTGCTCTGCAAGAATGTAAACGCTTTTTTTTTTTTTTTAGCACGCGTGGGGATTGTTTATTATTATTTCAGAATCAAGGAAGTATGCTTGCGGAATTCGAGTTCAACGCAATTTTGGCCATAAAGGAACGAAACGACATGCTTCAGTTGGTGTATCTAGAGTCGGTGGATCCATCAGAATTGATCAAGCTGACTGTGACAAAAGAATTTACGAGAAAACTTTAGAGCGAAATTAATCTCCTCAAACGGAAGTACGCGAAGACTAGGCTGGGCGTCGATTAGACGTTTTACCTCGATTAATCGTCATTAATCGGTCTCGTTCATTTTGATGAAAAATATATGTAGAACGTCAAATTTACTTCTGTTCCGCTTCTGCTGAATATGTCAGGTATACGACGCAATATACAATTTCGATTATGAATCAACCTCGATGTGTAGTTGAGAGTTAAAAAACACTACACTCAAAGATTCTCACTCCAGCTGCATGAGGCAAAGGAATTCGTTGTTATTTTCCGGCAAGAGGGACCTTCGAATGCTCACAATTGTGTATGTGTGTGTGTACGTGTGTGTGTGTGCGCGCGCGCGTGCGTGCGTGCGTGCATGCGGGCGGGAGGGAGGGGGGGGGAGAAGGAACATAACAACAACGCCAAAAAAAACGTTACTAGGGATTTTTGTTGGAAATATGGAAATGTAGAAATATCTCTTCGTCTCTTAACTGCAAAATGTGACTCCAATTTAATTCTTGCGTCCGCTTTTAGATTTAGATGCCAGTGACTTGAAGTGGTGTTAATATCCAGGGATATTTGTTAAAGGGACGCTGGCAGAGTATTTATGCTCGCCAAGGTTTTTATTCATACATGACATACGAGAGCCCAACTACCCAGAACACCATTTGTGGCTCGAAATTCGTTTTCTTTCCGCCCGAAAACCGCCGATTGAGAACTGGCCGGTTTGACTCGCGCTCACTCTCTTCACCGCGGTCACGTGCCGTTTTCTATGGTTTAGACGCAGCCGCCAAGGACAATCAGAGTCGTGGGTCATCAAAAGCACACACCCAATACTAAAAATATAAAATATATATATATATATATATATACATATATATATATATATATATATATATATATATATATATATATATATATATATATGTATATATATATATGAAGTTTATTTTTTTTATTAAAAAATGAAAAGTTGCACAACCACGTGCATTTTGGTAATTTTTCTGTCCTCTATATTTGTTCTTCCTCCCCAGTCCAGTTTCGGTTTTAGCAAAATATTGTTTGTGTATTCTTCTAACACCATAATAAATCGCCTAACAAAAGAGAAAAAAAGTGTTTTGGGGGCTGTTGGTGATTTCTTTATCCCTTTTTGCAGTGTGTTGAACTTACGAATTCGGAATGATTCCTTCTGTTCCCGCTCGCGATGTGAACCAAATCCGGACTCTGAAAGCGTGACAGCTAACTTTTCGAATGAGTGGTCATGTAGTTTAAGGTGTTTTGAGAGAGACATGCAGAGTGGGCTTTCCTCCGGTGTCTGATCTATGATTATTGAACCTCATCCGGAATGGAGATTTTGGTTGGCCCATGTGTTGCATTCCCCGTACTCCAGTAAATATAGAAGAAAGTAGAAGACGATCGCAGGCAGGTCCCCTATATTTTGTGTTCCTGCTGATATTATTATTTTTCTTCAAATGTTTCGGACTTATCAGTATATTGCGCCAACAGCGACCACTAGTCTCTGTTGGCGCAACACGTGATCGCTTTGGACTGCCGTCAAAGGAAATCTCGAATCCTGACCTGAACAATTTCACCGCCTCCACGAACATCTCTGACTGGAAGACTACGTGCTCAAAAAGACACCGAGACATGAGCGAATTTGAGAACGACGTGCAAAGCAATGAGGACGACGATCCAACTCCATTTACACTGGTATCTAAAATATATATATATATATTGAGCAACAGGAATCTCAATTATGTTCAAGGCTACCAATCCAATGACATCCTTTTGATTGGTCAACCCTAACAACTTGGCCACAGAGATAGTCGCCGTAGCGCAAGAAAAGTTACTATCCCACCATTTTACAAAAGATGCATGCCTAGTGGTGAACGTGTCATCACTAACATCAGCCAACAAACTCCTCGCCATCACAGCACTCACTGGGATTCCATGTACAAGTAGTGTTCCCGCACCTTACTCCCGAAGCGTCGGCAGAATGACAGGAGTGCCGCGAGAATACAAAGACGAGCAGCTGCTGGAGTTCTTGAAAGACTCCGGAGTTACAACAGTCCGTCGACAAGTATATCGTACATTCGAAACAACGATGAAGCAATAACAGTCAAGCTTCACGAGAGTGTGATCCTCATATTTCGGCCCGACAAACCAATGCCAACAAAAAGTGTTTCTTGGTTTTACGAGCCACCCCGTACAAGAATAGTTCGGTATTGCCATGCAATACTTCCGTTGTTCGAATGGCCACATGGCTAAGTACTGTAAAGTTCCACAAAAATGCAAGATCTGCGCAGGCTCACAGAGCCACAAGGACTGCTCACTTAGGCGTCAACCTTGCTGCGCAAATTGTGGTGGACCTCACCCGGCATCATACGGCCTATGCCCCAGCAAGAAGGCAGCAACATCTGCGCGCAATACAGAGGTGAAGTACGGCAAATATCCAGAATGCAAGCCAACACCGTGAACCCGGACTTCGTAAAGCCAACCGTGGAGCGTAATCTGAGTGTTAATGAGCAGAACTTCCCACATCTCCCAAACAACAGGAAGCAGAACACGGGCCGTCATCAACAATCATCTAGCCAATCATCAGAAATTCGACGGCCTACGCCTGCTCCTCGAGCTCCAAGGTCAGCAAAACTGAGGACTCCGGAATCAAATTAACAAAAGACAGCTACCCCATCTGGCAACTTTGAACATATTTCTTTGCTTACAGAGCTATTTGTGGTTCTAAAAGTTATCATTCGATCCTTATCGGGAGCAAGCGACCTTGCTGAAGTTCTAGCTTTGCTCTGAATGGAAACAGTATTAAAGTGTTCAGTGCACCGTGATGGGTTGAATAACCAGCATTATGGTTAAACCCGGCCAAACAAAACGACGTTCTAAGACACGACCTGCAAAACTCCTCCCTACCGTGATTCAATGGAACACCAACAGCCTTAAACAACGCCTACCAGAACTCCGCCAGCGCCTGGAGAGAAACCCAAACGGATAAACGAAAATAAACAGCGCACAAAAATAGACAAGGACGAAAGGAAGGTGCGAACGACACAAGCGCTGAACTCACAACTAAACATTTATTGAAAAACACCAACGAAGTAAACCGCACTATCGCTTCAGCACGTGCCAAGATAGGCAAATTCTTTTTTGTGAAGAAAAACCGATGTTTGACGCTGTTGTGGTGGTTGGTGTGGTTCTACAAGATCCCACTAAGCTGCGGAAAAGGTTACATCGGCCAAACTGGCCGATGCATTAATGACAGGGCACGTGAACATGACTGGTCACTCCGGTCAACCGCTGGGGGTCACTTGCCTCTGCATTGTGCTGCCTGTAAATGCCAGCCCAAATTCAACAACATCACCATCATCGGGAGGGGCACAGATAAAGACTACCAGAGAATTATTGGAAGCGTATGCAATAACAAAAGAGGGGCAAGATGCATGCGTCAGTCAAACATCGGTTTTTCTTCACAAAAAAGAAATTGCCTATCTTGACACATGCTGAAGCGATAGTGCGGTTTACTTCGTTGGTGTTTTTTCAATAAATGTTTAGTTGTGAGTTCAGCGCTTGTGTCGTTCGCACCTTCCTTTCGTCCTTGTCTATTTTTGCGCGCTGTTTATTTCCGTTTACCATGAACCAACTCGCCTACATCAAGACACTAACCCAAACGGATGTTCTCGCTTTTCAAGACGATATCTTCAGCGAGGTACGCACAGGCTTTCGCCAGTATGTCGAATATCACAGCGTAAAGACCCGACTCAAACGGAAAGTCACAGATATCACTTTTCGTGAAACGATACATCTCGCAAATGGAGGTCAACCTTGAAGACATTAACACTGTAATGGACGAACACGTCGCCGTTACTTTGCGCTTGTCTGGGCGGGACGTTACAATCATATCCAGTTATGTTCACCCGAGTCGGCCTTGGTAGGCTGAGTCAAAATGGCTAATTCGCGCACGCTGTCGTGAGCCCCTTTAGTATGGTGGAGATTTTAACGCTAATTACCCTGCTTGAGGCAGCGATGTTACCACATCACGAGGCACAACACTGTTAGACATTATCGAGAGACCTCGACCTGAAATGCCTCAACTCAGGGATGCCAACTTTTATCCAAGCACACGTGAGAAATGCCAGCGTGCTGGACCTCACATTTGCTTCCCAAGATATCCAAAAGGTATGGGACATGCAGAGCCATACTCATGGGGTAGTGACCATCTTCCCATCCGTCTGACACCTCAAAAAGTATTCCAATCAAGAAAAAAGTCATGAAGTGATCAACTGGGATCTATATCGGTTATGTCTGTTCAGCTGATGTCAGTCCCACCGATACCTGCAATTGCGGGCGCGATATCGACAGCGCTCAATGCAGCCACCAAAACTATAACTTTTCCCGTAACGAAGCCCATCCCTGACCTCACTTATTTAAACCTTCCGTGCGGCTGCCCGGCGAGCTGAAAGAGTTGCCAGAAGAAGAGACAAGGCGGAAGACTGGACCGTATCAAGACGAATAGAGGTAGAGACTGTGCTCGAAGACACACGGTTCGGCTCGGAAGAACGCAGTGGCATCAACGGAGCTGAATCCTGGAAAACAGTAACATGCTTCCTCACTCCGATCTCCCTAGCATTGTCCTTTTGCGGCTATTGCTATTAAAAGCAACATCACTATGTCAAGCCTGGTCGAAATTTTCGTAAACGAGTTCGCGAGAGGCCGGATTCTCAATAAACATCTTATCTTACGAAATCTTAGCCACGAAGTTCGTAACTCAAGAAGTTCGTAAGCTCAGCCGAAATCGGTATGCTCGAAAGCTGTACGCGAATAGGAGAAGGAGCGAGAGAAAGAAGCTTCCGGTGTCTCGTAACCAACGAGAACAAGCGAGAGGGTAGGTTGCTATGACGATTCTGACGACAAAAGTACGTTTGGTTTGATAGTACCACTGGTACCACGTGTAGTTGGTACTATCTCGCACCACCGCCTGCACTGACAACAACTTCACGCTCGCTGAACTAACCTCGCGCTTTCTCGTTGCCGAAGACGAGGCGCACCTGGACCAGTCGGAATTACAAACCAGGCTTAAAAGATCTTGATACCGAACATCACTCCGTACTTCTCACTCATCTCAATGACGTCTGGAACTCTGGAGACATCCCGGAACACTGGCGGCAGTCGACAATAACGCCGATCCTTAAATTTTGAAAAGAAACAACTGAGGCCTCTTCTTACTGACCGATTTCTCTTACCTGTTTTCTCTGCAAATAGAAAAAGCGGATGGTTTATAGACGTTAGAACTGGCGGCGAGAGCAGACAGACTCCTTTGCTCAACAGATTTCGGGATTTCGCAAATGTCGCTCACCTGCAGATGCAATAGGAGATCTGTCTTCATCCTTCGAACAAGGCACAAAAAGAAAACCGCACATGCGACATTTCTAGATGTACATCGGGCTTACGAGTCTCTTCCCCATACAGCTATTCTTGAACGTCCCAGACTAATTGGAATTGGTGAAAAAATATACCACCTCATTGAAGCCTTTCTCCGGGGAAAAACATTTTGCGTAAAGTTACCGAAAAGTAGAGAGTTCTGCACGAGACAGCACTTAAGGCGTCCCACAAGGAAGTGTCCTAAGCCCGCTATTTATTTATGATAGTGATGGCTGAGCTCTTTCCTGCCCTACCTCAGTCAAAAATATTTCCAATACACAATCTACGTTGACGATATTGCTTCGTGGTGCACTGGACCCACCCCCTTTATACCACAGTAAAAGCCATATTGCAACGCGTCCTCGACGTTGCTACATCATTTTTGCATACCCGCGAAGCTAAAAATATCGACAGAAAAAACAATTGCACTAACCTACCGATCACGTGGACGCCTTCGAGGTGAATATTCATTCTTTAAGTTAGATGGCAAGTGGATTAGGAGAGTAAACGCCGTCAAATATCTCGGCGTTATCATTGAAAACAGAGTAAAATGGCGACCTGCTGTAAAAAAGTATTACCAGAGGCTGAAAGCTTCTCGGTGCGAATCCAATCGCATCGCCGGATCGTGACTGAGGAAGCAGCCAAAATACAATGCTAAGCCTTCATATGGGACTTATTGTAAACCGCTTCCTCTACGCTCTCCCCTTCTGATAATATCAAACGCGCAATGGAAAAAGCTCAAGCTCTTTCACAGGAAAGCTTTACGCATATGCTTAGGCCTCTCTAATAATGCCTAATCGAAGCAGCTGATTCACCACTAGAGCTGTAGGCCCATGAGAGGGCAATACGACATATCACTAGATTTCACCGCGCCCAGTCAACTTCCAAATTAATCGACAAAACCTGCATCCCGACACCATTCTCGCTTTGGTCAATTGTCGCCAAAGATTTCCATGACTCAATCGGCTATCCGGAAAACGTCCCACCTGTGTCACCACCACATCAGAATTCACTTTTCAAAGTTCCCACGGAGATTCTTGACCTACCACCACGTCGGCGGGTAGTTGCGGTGGTATTGCGGAAAATTGCACTACTAACACACACAGATTACAATAGAATGTTATATACACTGATGGCAGTATTAAGAACAGCACAGCTACAGCAGCGTGCACAGTCCCGGAGCTTGGCCTGAGCAATATGGGACAGCTTGATACTTGCTTCGACACCACAACAGCTGAGTTAACGGCTATCTGGCTAGCTATCACCGAGACACCCCTCCCTTCAGTTCCCCGATCGGTTGTGGTCTTTACGGATACAAAAGGAGCCTTACGCCAACTCATGAACCTGGAAGATGCCTCCCTCTTGCTCGGATAACCGCAGAACTTGCACAAACCGCAGGCAGAAATGGAAGCACCTATTTTCAATGGATTCCTTCCCATGTAGGCACCTCGAGGTAACGAAGACGCTAATGCTCTTGCCACAGCTGCCCACTCGGACATCTCAGCAAGCTTCCCTGTGCACAATACAATTCGGCCAATCCCTTTATTCAAAGAAGCATTAGAATTCTACACCCTGACTCTGAGACAGCAGCAGGATCTCCTCCACATCTCATTCCGAGGAAACAATTTAGAATAAAGAACAGGCTCTTTTTCGTCGACTTCAAATCTGATGCGCCAAGACGAAAGCAGGACTCCACCTCATTGGGCGCTCCCCTTCCCCGCGATGCGAAGCCTGGAATGGGGTGGAAGACCTTGACCACATATCATGGACGTGCCCATTACCTGCAGACTGTCGTAAAAATTATTCTTGAAAATGTCAACATAGCCGCCCTACCTTCTCCCAATACGACAAAGGTTTTGTTTCCAGCGGGATCACCTGCATTGCGAATGAGTGTTCTTCGAGCAGTCCTCGACTATTTGTCGTCACCAAGACTCACGTCCCAACTTTGATGTGTACTCCGTTCCTCTCCTCACCTCTGTCCCTCTTTCACCCCACTTCCCAGCAGGATGATACAGCTGTCCACTCTTCTGGGAGACTAACCTATCACCCTGCATTCCAACTCTTTCGTTGTATTATTTATTTGAACCACATCACCACCACCACCAGTAAATATACAACGTTGGTGATAGAGCAGTCTTGATCACCCTGAATTTTGAAGGTCAAGTTTGATCCCGTGCTCCTAGCACTCTGGGTAGGGGAGATGTGTGGGCAAACCTCCCATCGCGGCCTCAAGCATGGTCGGCTCACAATCTTCTCCACCGGACTAGTGGCCCTGGCCCTCATCATCATATATTCGAGGTTTCTAGGGCGCCTGAATACAACGCGTGGTGGGGAAGGAATTATATTTTTCAGTCTTTCGCTTTGTTAAATAATTTATATATTTTTTTTATACTGTTGACGTTGGGCGTGTTGTTTAAATACGTTAAAACTATGTTATTCTTGACGATCCACACTTCGGTCCGGCGGCGTACCAGTTAGCAGTTTATCGCGGTCCAGTGCCTGGCCTTCTCGATTGCATTGTCAACGACTGGTGGTGGATAATTTTGCTCGATGAGGGCGCCCCGAAGGCGAGCCGCATTGACGTTAAACTCACCTCGTCCGAGCATATCCGTCGGGATCTGTGCGCCTGACCATACGAAATACCAGTTTTACAGTGGCGGGGGTGGCAGCTGTTGTAATGCAAATATGTCAAGCTATTTGTTGGCCTCCTGCAGAGTTTTGTTTCTAGACTGTCTCCCACCGTGACGTCAAGAAAGTTAACCTCTGCTTCGGGAGCACGTATGCGGAAATTTAATATCTGGGTGTGCCGTATTGAAATCCCTCATAAACCCCAAAGCTAATCCTCCGTGTGTAAATATTTAAAAAAAAATGTCGTCAATGTATCATCTGTAAAAAGTGGTTCACAGAGGTCTGTCCGAAAAAAATGTTTTTCTATAGACCTTTTCACCCTCCTCCGCATGGGCGCTGCCATCTTGGAATCACGTGACGCGGCAGCCATTAGGTTGCTTCAACTTGCTGCTCCGCTCTCCCCTCCGCGCCTTGGCGGATGCGTTGTATTCGTGTCTTTCGTCGCCTTTCACCGCGCTTTTTTGCCTTACTTCGGAAACTGTAGTCCGATACGTCCACTCGACGATTAAGACATCACGAGGTTTTAAAGGTCCTTATGACAACTGAGTTTTGTTTACTAATAGTGGCGGAATATTCTCAATAAGAAGCGCGTATATTTATATCACGCATTTAGGATCGGAAGGCGTCAAGAATAGTCAGCGCAAGGAGTCTATCTGTATTTCCTAAAGTATCGTTCTTTGTATTCATAATATATCGAAAACAGTTTATTTTGATTATGTGAGGAAACTCGCGGAGGAGATAGACAATGAACGTTTAACTTCTGTTTTATCTGAGGCTAGGAATAATGGTACGTCAACATCAGGCGATTTGTTTGTTCATATCACAGCTACATGTATATGAGGTTCTCAATCTTTTTTTTTGTGACGTAAACATTCGGTTGGTCGGTTTACTTATGAAGTTTTAGAAATTGTATACCGTGCTCGCTCCCATTTGGACAGTCATTTAAGTGATTTATTGATTATATTTACATAACCGGTGCCATCCACTTAATTTATTTTAACACAAAGGTTGGGACTTCTCGCGTAAGAAACTGCCGCAGACACCGAACAGTAGCGAGGTTTAGTATAGCGTGCACAAAGAAATAACGTCGTTTCTATTTACAAATCCAAAAGGCGGTTTGGGTTCGGCGCATGCGCAATAATGACGACGCTTTTTTTTTCTTTGCGTACGCTGTTTTATCTTTTGCCAGTATCAGGGTTCTGCAATATTTGACTCAATAAATCACTTGAGTCTAGGATTGTCAATGGCGAATAGAGGTTTACATTTGGTGGCTGGCGACGCCGAAATTTACAAAGCGAATCTGTTCAAACAAATAAATATTTGTTCACACAGGTCCGTGAAGTGGTGCCTAGCGCTAGAATTCAGCCAAACTTTCCAAGATATTTCTCCTCCTGCGCCCTTTAATTTTTTTTTTTGACCAATTTTACGGAAGACAAATGCCAGATTTAATTTGACGGGCCTGTCACTCATATCATATCTTGAGTAAGCAAATGTTCATATAAAAATAATTTATTTCCCAGGGCCAATATCGCGAAATATGCATATGAGTACTTTAGCAGGGTTGATAATTTAAGAAATTTTCTACTCGGCCTGTCAGAACATACACAAGTACTGAATTACAAAAAAAAAGAGGTCGAGACGATACTACTTGTTTATATCAATTATCTGCATCATTACACTATACGTTTTTAGTCTGCGAAGTTCACTAAAGGTTGGGTGCCCACGAAAACCAAACAGTGAGTAGTAAACTCGCGAGCTCATCTGTTCTGGCCGATTCAGCACACTGCAAATCAAGCTGTCAATATGCTTCTTTACGTTCACGTGTTAGTTTCTTGATTGTTTGTTTTTCTGGAAACTGGTGTCATCGGGTACGGCCGTAGACGATGGTAATCTTCCCTGTAGATCAATCAGGCGTTTCGCAACCGACCATAATCAGATACATCAAAGGAGTTGGTAAAACAAAGCCTGCAATTTAGGCTAAAATACACCTCGTAGTCCTCAAAATGGCTCAATACCACTGTTTCATTGGTTGTGTGCTACAAGGAAAACAATCGCATCATAAAATTAAGCAAAAACAACGTAAAACTGCAACATAGCCGCGTTCACGTTGAAACCGAAACCAACCAAATTGAAGCAACCTAATGGCGCCGAGTGAGTCAGCGCCCTCTATCCGCCGGTGCGGCAACTACTAAAATGAAAAGGTCTATACTATGTGTCACTAGTTGCGTGCAGTACAGGCGAAGGCAACGCCAGTCCAGGGGAGGAAGGGCAAGTACTAGGAGAGGCTGGGGACGAGGAGAGAACCTCCTCTCTCTGTATCGTTCCTAGTGCTCTCCCTTTGTCCCCTCGACCTCCATTGCCCTCCTCTCCCGTCCCGCCTTCCTATTGCTTGCCCTTTCTCTTTTCGCCTGGCGTGACCTTCGCCTGCACTGCACACTAGTGACACGGAGTATACACCAACTCATGTTTACAAACAAACCGGAGCGCCCGGAGCGCCCCTAGCGGACGCCTCCGGCGCCGCGCATGCGCGATGGGGGTGTGGGCAAGAAGATCGCCGTCGCCCATAAACACGACACATTGAACACGCGATGTTGTCGGCGTCAGTGTGACTCCCCTGCCCTTTTTCGCGTTCGAATTGTTGGTTCTCACGTCTTCCTGGCGATGTCTGACTATCTTGAGCGGCGTCAGCGAGATTACCGAGGCTCGTTACACCGCAAAACTTCGCGTGAATAAAGCCTGGTTCAGACAGTTGCGGTTGGCTGCGTTTGACTGCGTTGCGGCAACGAGAAACCAGGACATCCCTGCTGCTTATATCGCGCGCCAAGATGATTCCTAGAATTGGATTCCACGCTTCACACGAAGCACAGATGTGCCGGTGGCTCGCTTTCGGTTCTCGACGCAACGCAGTCAAACGCACTCAAACGCAAGTGTCTGAACCGGCCTTAATGTGACATGTGGTGATTCATTCCGCGTGGACGCCGCAGAATGTACGCTAAAGCCTGATTCACATGACGAGATTTCGCTCAGAATTTTCAGTCACGACACCGCTCGGGCTGCAAAAGCGTGAACCGTAGCTGAGATGGTCGACGTCGATACTGAAAATCGCAAGCAAAATCGGACCAAGTGAATTAGGCATAACAAGTCAGTGATGGTCACTGGTAACAATGAGCAATACCTCCTTGTATCTACTGTTTACATCGAGCCTGCTTACCAACCTTCAAATTTAAGTCTTTTGAGGCCTGCACTTACTTCTTATCGCAAGTACCAGGCCAACATTTGGTCCACGGACCGGCGTCGTTTAAGAGAGCAGACGATAAGCAGAAACGTTTGAAAGAGCAGACGACAGTTCGAACGATCAGGCGGCCGTTTGAACTTGAAGACGCACTGAACGTAGTCCGCAGGTGGTCCGCACAACTTGACAGTTTTCTGGCGTTAATTTCATGTTGGAACAAAACATAAATCTGATGACCACAAGTATCCGTGAATTCAACCCAAAGTGCTTGCCCGCCCAAGCAATCGTTGTCCGACGGCGTCTGCTTTTCCCTTTTCACGGCACATATCCAGATTCTCGGACGAACCGAGCACGTGAAAACTGACCTTCAAAACCTTTCTCGACACTTTTGGTACGGCCCCAGTCGCGGTGTTTTGACGAGAAGGCAGGGTTTTGTCTGGCTCCTTTCAAAACAACGCAGGAATACACGTCTGGCATGGGGACTTCTGCCCACAGCCCCAGACCGGAAGTGCGACCGACGCGCCACCACCGCGCCGTGACGTCACAGACAGTGAGTTCGTGTATAGCCTATTCATAAAGATGTTTTGCGTAGTCGTGGGCCATTCCAGTGCTTATTGCGGTGCACCTCTGACTTGCGAGAAAAAGTTGTAGTTAAAGGGGTCATGAAACGCTTTTCCAACTTTTTCCTGTTTAGCTTTCCTCCTCAACTCATAAATCGCGCATTCTACCAAACAGTTCAAGAAGACGAAAAGAGGGAGTCCCCTCTTGCTCGGAATCTCGTTTGTATACCCGGACAGAGCCATTGTCCCCCTAGAAGATTAGCCCGTCGCTCAAAATTCAGACAAAAGTTGCTTTCCCCACCCCGTTCACCCCGAAGCTGACAGTGCTGTGGAAGCTACGTGCTCGTTGGGCCAGCCACACTTTTGCCACGTGATCACGCTCTCTCGCGCATACCCACGCGCAGAGAATGAGGTCTGGTGATGAAAGGGAGGCGGCTGATTGGTCGGGCAAGCGCGTAGCTTCCACCACAATGTCAGCTTAGGGGTGAAGGGAATAAGTGAGGTCCGGTATCGTGTGACGTGCGTTTGGACCCGGTGACGCGCTTTGGGAACCGCGGATGTATCACAGTGAAAAGGCAGAGAGCTTACGAAGGGGAGGAGGTACGAAATAGTCCGCTGTGTTTTCAAATTTTCGCACTGAAAGTCAGGCTTTTGACTTTCTACCTTTTTTCTTTTGGCCCACTGAACGATGTGCTATTAGTAAAATCCCAATCTAAAGTGATTTATACCAGCCCAAAATTCGTTTCATGGGCCCTTTAAACTCGAAGCTATTTAGTTCCTACACCAGGCGGGCAAGTATTGCCAGAGTGCTACAGTCGGGGAAGTCGTGGCGCCTTACGCTCTCGTACGCATCAATCAACGTGGCGATTCCGTCCTCGTGGGGGATATTTGTGTAGAGCGAAGAGACGTCTAATATAACCAGAAAGAGCCGATTTGTAACTACGGCCGTTGGAATTTGTAAGAGAAAGTGGTTAGAATTTGTGAGAGAAAGTGGTGACTATCCATTACGAAGGAGTCAAATGTCGGTGGAATTCCGCTAATACAGGCGGTCATATGAAACTTGAGATAAGTTCAGTTTGTGTACCCGTGCCGGAAATAATGGCGCGGCCAGGGTTCCCCACTTTATGTATTTTTGGAAGGGTATAGGAACGCATTACCTTTGGATATTTTGGTTTGAGGGAATAAAAGATTGCCGATAATATTTGCCTCTATCCTTCAGGTCGGTGAGTGCGTTCAGAACAATGGCGGAATGTGCTTGATAAAATGGCATAAAAATTCCTACAATTAGTGTATTTCAGGATAATTTTCTCGGAACCTCATTACTCGTGGTGGCGGGCGTCAAAAAATGCGCGAGATTTACTAATTAGTTTGCTAATAATTGAAAATGACTAGTTATATTTTTAATTAGTGGAAATAGACATATGGTTCCAATTAGAAACTTGCTGAGCGTCATTGATAACCACTTAAAAGTAATTTTCAGATCGTATTTGAGCGTTTGAGAAGCGTAATAGTGCACTAACGTTACCCCTCGTGGAGCAGGTACAAAGCTGGAACTCTCACACACAATTAGTCATTTTTAATTAGTTAGCGAACTAATTGGTAAGTATCCCGCATTTTCTGACGTCCGCCGCCACAAGTAATGCGGTCCCGAGAAAATTGTTTTTACGTAGAATACACTAATTGTAGGAATTTTTGTCACTTTTACGTGAAACACGCACACGCACACACACACACACACACACACACACACACAGACAAACACACACACACACACATATATATACAGGGTGTCACAAAAGAATTACAGGGTTTTTTTTTTACTCGCAAAAATAAACTAGGCATCGCCGAACGCTCATTCTCCGCCCAAAGGTAGTGCTAGAGGTCACAGTCAGATGCCAAAGTTTCAGCCCCGATCCGATGCCATATTCAAAAGTTATAGGTGATTTTCTGAAAATTTCAATGGGAAAATGGAGCCCAATTTTGCCCGTTTTCGGTTTCTGGTGCCATAGAGCCCCCATGTATTCGAAAACTCCGTCGGCCGCCATTTTCCCATGGAAATTTTCAGAAAATCACTTCTAACTTGGATCGGGCTGAAACTTTGGCATATGGTTGTGACCTCTAGCGCTAACTTTGGGCGGAGAATGAGCGTTCGGCAACGTTACTAGAACCCTCAGGTGGGAAACTCACCGTTGAAACCTGGGCCACTGGCGTCCACCGAGAACGCGCTAAATACGACATCAGCGCCACTCTTTATCATTTGTCTGTTCTGTGGTCACCTTGAGCTTTTAGAAAGCACGTTTTAGCGTAAAAACCAACGGAAAAAACTGTTTTTGTAGTAACTTTTATTGGAGTTTGGTACAAAATAAAGGGCGCGTGATGTTTTCTAAAATCTTTAGTTTGCAAGGTTTTGCAGCACAATTAATATTGTTTTTATACAACCATGCCTCAGCGGTGATTTCAGATAGCGCGTCCCGACCTAGGCGTATCTTAACTTCGGTAAGAATTCGCGGCGCGTCCGTTTTGGGGGACGGGGTGGCATCCCTGAAACCCTTCCACGTATCTGTTTCGGCGCCAAAATGGCCAATTAAAGCCAAAATAGAAGTCACGTGCAGTTCCTCGTGTGGCCGCTGCGGGAAAAATGGCGGTGTTGTGATCGCCATTAGCTCGGTTCTCGAGTACGAATCGGTGCCACTTTTTCAGGGCAGTCTCTATGCCCGTTTCCCAACTGAGTAGTTTTAGTAGCGTTGGCGTTCGGCAATGCCTAGTTTATTTTTGCGGTAAAAAAAGCGTGTAAATCTTTTTTTTTTTTTTTTGACACCATATATATATATATATATATACAGGGTGTTTTTTAACTGCACCAAATTTTTAAATAAAGGGGGGAAAATTTTATGAATGCGGTTTTCACTGCGTGTTTATATGGTTGGCGGACATTAGATGGGAATATAACCATCACTATTATCAGACTAACTAACTAAAATCCGTTAATTAACTTTTTAATTACTGTAATTAGGATATATGTTTATATTAAGAACTTTGAGGCAACATACAGATTCAAGACTGTCCATTTTGTAGAATTCTGCGTAATCAGCTTGTGTACCGCGATATTCGTCCACGAATTTCGTCACTTTTATCCGGCTAATGCAGCAAAGTTCGGCTATAGTGGCCACTTTCGTGGGTTTGCCGAATTGAGTGGATAAAAATTCGATTAAGCATAAAATTCGGGGGCGAGATATCTTGGAACACAGGCACATTACGCGAATTCTACAAAATGGAACAGTCTTGGCATATGACTGCCTCAAAGTTTGTAATATAAACATATATCCTAATTACAGTAATTAAAAAGTTTATTAACGGATTTTGGTTAATTAGTTTGATAATAGTGATGGTTATATTCCCATATAATGTCCGCTAAGCCATATAAACACGCAGTGAAAGCTGCATTCATAAAACTTTTACCCCTTTATTTAAACATTTGGTGCAGTTAAAGAAAACACCCTCTCTCTCTCTCTCTCTCTCTCTCTCTCTCACTCTCTCTCTCTCTCTCTCTCTCTCTCTATATATATATATATATATATATATATATATATATATATATATATATATATATATATATATATATATATATATATATATATATATATACGGGTGGTCTCATCTCAAATCGTGCAGGCAAAAAGGGTCGAATTTTTAATTTCGCTGAAAAAAATATATGTTATGGCGTCGTCTCTAAAAACGCAGTAGCCACAAACCGCAAGTCCGTCGGATTTTTTGTTCTCGACTTACGAATTTTAAAAGAGGCCGCGGCGGAAAGCAGTGTTTTTCACATCCGTCGTGGGTCGGATGTTTCGCTCGATCTCCCGTCGTGGATTTTCAGTCCACATTATATTAACTTTTTTCAAGCACTCTGTGGGCACAGGTAAAAGGCTCTAATACCATGAAATAATTTTAGGCGTTTTGCTTTTTTTCTGTAAAAATGTCAAAAACGCCCCCTCGGTCAATTGTTGACGAACTTTGACAATTAAATACTGGCGATCTACTTGGGTTACATCAATATTTTTTATGTCTATGGAGAGCCCAAAACACGCTCTTTATAGATATTATAAAATGATTTAGCTGTATTAAATATCCTTTGCGGGACGTTTACGTTAATGTTATGCGAAAACCAAAAAGTACCAATTTTAAGATCGATTTTCTCAAAAAACCCATTTTTTATTTTTTTTTATTTTTTGTTAAAATGTAGATATGATAGTTGTCTACTCGAAAAGCAAGTCGAGAAAGTGTATATTTTGTTTGTATGTTCTATATTTAAGCCTCAATATCGGAAAAAGACGTCTTCGTTTTGCAAGACCTAAGTCAGACAAAAAAAAAAAACGTGCGCTTCTATGAATTGTAAAAAAGTTTTCTTGAATTTTTGTCTGCGTTTTGTAATCAATTATAAACGCATTTTGTGGTATTGAATAGTTATTTATGTTTTGAAAAGAGCGGGAAACCACGAGAAACATATCTAATCAAATCAGCAGGCCTAGTAGACCTTCAATATCGAAGAGGCACAGACGTTGTATTTTTTCGATTGATAAAACTTTCACTGTAAACTAGCATGACTAGCTATTAGCTGTCATATTACTAAGACATGAAAAGTCACCACGTCATTGATCTATTATATACAATTCTTTCCGAAACCAAACGCTAGGGTTTGTTCACCGCACATCGCACAGATCACCAGGGAATATCCTTTCACTTCCGTAATACACAAAAGTGATGACACAGAAACGATCCGAAACACACGGAGAGATTGTCACGGAGAAGGGTAGGGAATAAAAATAAATAAATAAGAATAAAATTACCCAACTCCGATCTTAACGAAAATTGCGGTAAAAAAATAAAAGATTTAGGTTCGAGCCGTGGCAAGGCGATAGGTCCACGCCTGGTCAGACAAAGAAGTCAACGACACGTAAAGGAAAAAAAAAATTAATTAAGACAGAAAAACTCAGCCGCACACGGCAAGAACAAAAACCAACTCCTCCGGGCATTCCCTAAACGGGACACAACCAAATGCGTGCGAACACGCTCTCTACAGCACCGTCAGGCCGCTACGCCATGAAGAAATAAACCCAACAAGTAAACAATGCTAACAAACAGTTAGTAACGAAACATAAAAAAAAGTTCAGCAGAACCGCACCCGAGAAACAAAGTTCAGCGGGGCGAAGAAACACACACGAAATAAAATTTAAAAAAAAGTCTTAACTGACCGACGCCGAGTCCAGTCCCATGACACTGAAGCCTGGCAGGATGATGGCGTCCAGATGATGCTCGAATCTATTCTTCACTCTGTTCCGCACATCCGTCGTGGCTGTGCGGAACAAAGTGAAGAATAGTTTCGAGCAGCGGTGCGCGAGAAGGTAACCGAGACGTAACATGCCTCGAGCTTCATATCGGGAGAGGAGCTTTCGAGGTAGTTACTGCATGCAGTTACTCAAACTTTTTCTTTCCCCTTCCCTTTTTAAAAAAAAAAAACACGTCAGCCGGCGCTAACTTTTCATCTCGGGAGAAGACCACTCTTCACAAACGGTTATAGTTGCCAAGGAGGCTGACTTCGACCCAACTAGTCTCCGGGCAGAATAGACACAAGTATATTTACCAACACGCTCGTTTTTGATGCTAGTCTCCGGGCTTTGCTGTTTCCAAAAGAGATAACCCTTCGGTGCTATCGGATTTCCGCGGAGGGAGATAGAGTACATAAAATTGAAAGAATAAAACACGGAGGACAAGCACAGGACAACCACTTTGCAGAGCACGGCCATTTCTAGGATAGGGCGTTCGAAGCTTGGGCAAATACGCGGTATCGTTTCACGCGTGCACGGATGGCTGGTTTCAAAATTTTCCCACATCCCTAACGAAACCGGCCCATCTTCGTGTGCGTGCGCGATTTTCGTCCCGCGCCGCCGGTTTTAGCTCGCACGCGGCGTTGTTTTGGCAGGCAGAACTGTTGTTGACCGTCGATATTGTAAGGCCATGGTGTTCTCATCCTCCCGGGCAACAGTTACTTTGCTTTCCCTTCTGCAATACTCTGACTGACTGACTACTCCTGGGTGGCCGTCACTGTTCGCCGCGTCAACGACACATTCGTACCATTTCACTCCTCGTGACACAGGGTGCGCTGCTCGCTTTACTGTCACGGGCCGTCCTATCTAACACAACGAGCGCGAAAGGTCGTGGTCATCTGCTGGTTCCGAAAGGGCGGGACGTTCATATAGGCCAATGAAGGCCCCGAATCAATAGGACGTCTGCCGATTTCTATACATTAAAAATTTACGACGCCTGCTGGTCTGTTAAGAAGTGTTGCTTTCTCTTTTGAACTGCTCCAATGTAGCTTGCCGCCTATAATAAAATTTAAATGATCAATAAATATAACAGGGTGGAACTACTGTATTTCATTTTTATGTGGGTGCGTTGAAAAAAGTCAAAAATATTTCCAAGTTTGTGAAGACGCGCAATTCGCAAGTCCGTTTCAAGCCGTAAAAACACGTTTTTGTACGATATTGATGCTTAAATATAAAACATACAAACAAAATATACACTTTCTCGACTTGCTTTTCGAGTAGACAACTATCATATCTACATTTTAACAAAAAATAAAAAAATAAAAAATGGGTTTTTTGAGAAAATCGATCTTAAAATTGGTACTTTTTGGTTTTCGCATAACATTAACGTAAACGTCCCGCAAAGGCTATTTAATACAGCTAAATCATTTTATAATATCTATAAAGAGCGTGTTTTGGGCTCTCCATAGACATAAAAAATATTGATGTAACCCAAGTAGATCGCCAGTATTTAATTGTCAAAGTTCGTCAACAATTGACCGAGGGGGCGTTTTTGACATTTTTACAGAAAAAAAGCAAAACGCCTAAAATTATTTCATGGTATTAGAGCCTTTTACCTGTGCCCACAGAGTGCTTGAAAAAGTTAATATAATGTGGACTGAAAATCCACGACGGGAGATCGAGCGAAACATCCGACCCACGACGGATGTGAAAAACACTGCTTTCCGCCGCGGCCTCTTTTAAAATTCGTAAGTCGAGAACAAAAAATCCGACGGACTTGCCGTTTGTGGCTACTGCGTTTTTAGAGACGACGCCATAACATATATTTTTTTCAGCGAAATTAAAAATTCGACCCTTTTTGCCTGCACGATTTGAGATGAAACCACCCATATATATATGATGTTTTGCTAAGCAATACAGATTTCTTTAAAAAAATAAACCATGAAAGTTAACCTATGCGGCTTGTGCAGGTGAGTTATACGGCTAGGGGGACATAGTTTAGCGGGCCAATTGTAACGATCTGTAATATAATTAATCAAAATTTGATAATTAACGTTTCCGTTTCATTAATGAAAATAGACACATGGTTCTTATTAGAAACTTGGTGAGCGTCATCGAAAGCCACTCATCTAAATCAGTAATTTACAGGCTAGCGTTTGTGGAACGCGGATGAGTGAGTTTAGAGAGTTTTAGTGATAAGGGGCCCCAAAGCCGTGCCCCCCCCCCCCAAAAAAAAAAAAAATTCGTCATGGTCGCTGCAGTACTAGCCAATTTAATTGCCAATGAATGGTGCAACAGGCTTTGCTTTGCTTTTATCTCTCTCAAGTCACAAAGAATGAGCAGTGGAGAAACTCGCCCCATTTTAAAGATCGTCCCTCGACTCTTGCCGTTCCTAAGCCTAAAGAGACGCGGTAACCGCTGGCATGGCAACGTATTGCTACCCCCGTGGCTCCGAGTGCATTTCGTTCATGGCACGATACCTGCAGCTTGAAAAACAAGTATTTGCTAAAGGCTTCGGAGTTGCTCCTGCTCAGATCTAAATAGAGCAGCTGCTCGCAGAGTACACTCCATCACGTTCCGTCTTAGTTTCGGCATAGTTAGAAGGCCTAAATTTTCGGCGACAGCAAGTCAAAGCAGCACGCGAGCGACCAAAATATCTGAGAACGGGCGCCAAATTAGATTGCATTGTTTTGCCTGAATACAGCCAACAACATTTATATTGATTTTAGATTGTCTCCTGTTTTATCCGGCTTGATTGGAAGTTACCTTACCTGTATTGTTTGTAAACAAAACGTACTTGCTAAGT